>SKCR01006726.1:0-13731 GCA_019454045.1 Zanthoxylum bungeanum | reverse complement strand
TAATTTTTAAGGCTTTCAAAACAATCTTGCATAAGGAGTAACTAAGAATTCAATAAACTAATGCCCTAAAACTTTAAAAATAAGTCTTTAAACAAATCTTAATCAAAACAAGTAATAAATCAATTCAATTAAAAGA
Source organism: Zanthoxylum bungeanum (assembly GCA_019454045.1). NCBI lineage: Eukaryota > Viridiplantae > Streptophyta > Magnoliopsida > Sapindales > Rutaceae > Zanthoxylum > Zanthoxylum bungeanum. The sequence continues at coordinate 13,595 of SKCR01006726.1, read as the reverse complement.
AAAAAATCTCCACTCACAGATTTGAAGTCCAGTCAAGTTCTCTTCACGTCGCTGGGGGCAAACGGACTCCTGATGAGTATCTATATGGAATACATTGAGTTAGAATCATAAGTTATAAAATACGGTTTGAAATCAAATTAAATTCCTTAACCTAGTTGAATTACTCCCTTGGAATAATTTCTATTCCTTAAATGAAATGTAAAATAAAATTCAGACCCTTAGTTACGTGTCTCGACTTCTGAAAAAAAATTCTGATTTTTGGGTTCACGTCGCGATGCCGGTCCCATCAGTGTCGTGAAGCGCCTATGTTAATCGAATGCATGCCCCTGCCTCGTTTGCGTCGCGACGCGAGCTTGGCGCGTCGTGATTCGACGCCGTTTCCAGGGCCATATTTTCATTCATTCAATGATTAACTCCAAATCTTATTACATATCCATCACAAGCAAACACAATATTTGAATATCCTTATATCAAACTTTAAACATCTCAACACCCTCTAAAACTCCTAATCTTTATGTGGACAAAATGACCCATAGCGTCACTATTTGCACAGATCATTGTGTTGTTGTAGCAAATTAACTATGTGACAAGGAAATTGCACTCTCATCATTGTGATTATAGTATTTTAGGTACTTTGCTAAAAAAACTAGATTCGCAGACCTTATTTGAATAGTCAAATCAGTCCTAGTACCCACTCTTCAAAAGTGTGGATATACGAGTCTCGTTTAATTGTGTCCTAGACAACAATGCCACAAATAAGTCTCTATTGATCAAATCAATTTGAGCTATTTATTTGTCATTTATATGTTTGAGATTTTATTTATATTCAAAATATAAATTATGTTATTTACATCTAATGTATTTATCTCAGTATCATCTTTATATAATGAACACTTTAGTGTTTAGAATATAAAGGTTTTATCCGCATCGGATTAAACACTGATATAGAGATAATGTCTCTAGTCTAACTAGTTACATTATAACATTTCCTAATTTAAGTACATACCCAAATGGTAGTTCCTAAATTTAGGTATCTACGGTTGGAAACAGCGACTTTCGTCCCGTTTCCAATTCGCAGAGAAATCTCGGCTTGAAGCCAGTATCCAGCTCACAGCGGATTCTGAACGTCAATACATATATGTATTATGTACCACACTAAGTATTTAAAATCCAATTTTAATACTAGTAGTAAACATAACTTTGACAAATATTTTTAAAGTTAGAGCCTCTCCCTATCTTTAATTCCTTCGTGTCTTCCATATCCAAATGGTAGTCACTTTGGGATATGTCTATTACCTTTTCAATATTTCACAAACCTTTGGCCAAGCCTTGGGTTTTAGAATATCGAAATGATGTGCACCTTGTGCTACATGCCCAATTGCAAACTTTGACTTTTCTCCACTAGAATGGTCAATTAATTCTCCAAGAATTATTAATTGCAATTTTAATACTTTTAAATCTAAAGATAGATTATTGTAAGTATATTAATTAAGCACTAAAGTCATCATCACATAAATCTTCCAAAGACTTTATGCTCTACTATTGCTTAATTATGGGCTTAGTCATAATAAGTTATTTTATCAAATAAATTAACCTATTATTAATTCCCAATTGAAAATTAAATCATTTAAAACGTTTAATCCAAGGATCATATATTTTAAATATTCAACCTTTCAATTCTTTCTTGATTTCAATAGTCCAACTATTTAATCAATTTTATAAGGTACTATTTATATAATGATTACAATAATCCAATTATTTAATCAACTATAATTTTAATATTGATTACTATAATCCAATTATAAAATCAACTATCATTTTAATTCAATTATATTGATTACTATAATCCAATTATAAAATCAACTATATATTGAATGAGTTTGTATATAGTCCAACTATATATATTTTTTAAAAACAACATAAAATATTAGTCCAACTAATACTTTTGATTAATATGACGAGTAAAATAAAATGAGTGTGTTTAGCGAGTATTCGAACGAATGTTGCAAATTCAATACTTGCCTCCCACTATTTTTCGTCGAGTCTCTAACCCTCTGTGGAGTACTCGGGAAACCGTGTTTCCTAGTGGGCTAGGATCCTATTAAATAACACACACCCTGACTTTGGCCAATAAAAAGCTGTATGCTATTTAACTAGGTAGATCTCACAGATCAATTGGATCTCATCCAATTCCTAGATCCGGTTAGGTGGACATCCAAGTCCGAAACATATGTATAATGTCAATGTATCCATTACATTTTCCTAACCATATCCTCCGAATCATCTAGGCCTTGGCTTTGGCCAAAAACAAACCTAATGATTCCAGTTAAGCGGGACCCATTAACGAGGAAAGTTTCGTAATCAATGTCATTGGACAAAAAGTGACCTTGACTTTGGCCAATAAAAATCACGATTTGGACAAGACACCAATATGCAACAAAACTCTCATGATTCAAGTACATCCTTGATTGACAAAGGTCAAAAACAAACCAATGCCAACTTCGGATCTTGAACAAGAATCATTCAATGGAAGGATATTTGCTTAATATAGATTGAGGGATTTTCGCGTGCAAATTGGCTACCAATTTAATTATCTTTGTTAAGGTCTCATCATCATACACCCTTAAACATGCATTCTAAATACATAATAAAGCGAGTATGAAATAAAATAATAATGATATGCGGATGGATACTTTACACATTGATCCTAGATCAAATCTCTCCTTTCTCACTCAAGCTAGCACTTGTACTACTTCTACCCGTTACACTACACTTCTAAAGAAACCTCATATTTATAGAGGGGAATAGGTGAGAAGAGAATACAAAGAGAAAGAAGGTGATAAGGCTGGACACGCAGGTCCAATTTAATAAATCGAATTTATTACAACAATTTCTAAAATTGCCCACCCGACTAATATCCATCCGATATACATTATTCATTCAACACAACCACGTATTCACACACATAAGCATGCTATCAATCAATCTAATCAAATTAATTAATCTGATAATTAAGTGATCATCCAATGTTCAAACAACGATTTGATTTTGTTCGAGTCAAACTCGTTTTTGCGAATAAGTACTCAAAGTACGAATTCATGAATTAAATTAAACTACATCATTAAATCTAATTTAACATGTATTTAATACTAATTCACTATTCAATTCAAAATTAAATATTACACTTTTATTTAATAAACCTTTTACGATTTAAATTCCAAATCTAATCGTAACGCGTCTCAAAGACCGATTAACGTCCAACGTCAATTCAATTAAAGTCCAATGGGCTTTTGATTGATTTCTTAAGGCGTGGACTTTTGGTCAACTCGGGTCAAACCGATAACCAAAGTCCAATCCGGGATTTACCCCAAAAGCCCATAAATCAATCTTGGCCCATTAGGCCCAATTGAACTTTAAAGGTTCATTAAGTCGCATTTGGGCTTTATGGTCAAGGTTTTGGGCCCAATTGGATCCAATCCATTTGGCCTAAACCAAACTTGATAAATCAAGCCCAATAGGCCCAATTACAACTTTAAATTCTAATTTCCAAAATTAGGCCCAATTAATTAAATCCAAAAATCCAATTTTCACAATTTAATTATCAAAAGTGCATTATATGATTAATCAACTAAATCAACATTTTTTTTAAAACACCAAATTAGTCTTATTAATCATATTCAATTCATTATCACATGTCAAACACACATAATGAAAAATCAAACCCATATTACATGCTTCTAAGTCTCGGCCAAGGAAGGTTATTTTGTCCGATTTGAATTCAATCCGATTAATTACACAATCGACAACGTATTAACTTCCCGAATGATTTCATATACATCCAATGTTCATAAAATCAAAATTACCAAGACATTAAAGGGCATTGTAGATTCGGCCAACATAAGGAATTTAGGGTTTTTGTTCAATTTAAAATTAAATCCAATTCAATCTTAAATTAACATCATCCTACTCCATTACAACTCATCCAATGAATTAACAATGAAAAAATTCCAAGAACTCCAACATGACTTTACATTCAGCCAACATCAATATTTTGGGGAAAATTATTCCAAATCAATTTTCAACAAATTGGTCCAACCAAAATGCAATAAAACATGTTATAAGCATACTCAAACAATCAATTTTTTTAAATCATGCTCAACAAACATTTACCCAAATTTTAAGCCCTACATTTTTCATGCTTGCAACATTAGCTCTTGATGCCATTGTTGGTTTATTCTAAGGTCCCAAGATCAAATCAAGACATGAAAACATGCGTGAATACACCAATGAAGATAGCGGAATACTTACATTGATCGGTTATGTCGATTTGAAGACGAATCATGCCCAAAAACGCACTGCCTTTGTAAGCTTACTGCATGCAGTCCACTGCCCCCAAAAACAGAATTTTGAGATGAGAAACGCAGCTCCTAGCTTCGTTGGATGGATCCCGGCTCATGGTCGAACCTCCCTACCACCTTCGCAAGACTTGTAAGTGTGCTAGCACTTGAATTTTCACCATGAAAATCCACTATTGGCTTCCCTATTGCTCACGTTTTTCTGGTTCAAAACCAGTGAGGATTTCATGCTTTTGGCGTGAGGAGAGGAGAGAGTTTTGAGAGAGATTGAAGTTGTGTTAAGTTGAAAATGATTTACCAAAAATCAATTTATATTTATGCCATAAAATTTATTAAATTGATAATAAATTTATGACACAAATCATGCAATGGTTTAGAGTGTCAAACACTCAAACTCCATGCAAGACCATTGAGTGTATTGTACACAATCTTCATGCAATGCATTAGAATTAAATAATGCATAGTATGACATGTGTCATGTGGGCCCCACACGTTTCCAAATGAAAGTGGGCCCACGTGCACTCACGCGTTCGGGTTCGATATTTCCGAAATACCGAGCTTACGTCGCGACGTTAATTAAATCGAATTTAAATAAATAATTGCGCCTAGCGAAATTATTATTTACGTCGCTAACGAATTAATTCTAAATTAACTCGTTTGCCCGAATTAAAATCTAATTTTAATTCCGCGTCGAAATCTAATTTCGTTTAATATATCGAATATATTAATTTACCGATTAATTCCAAATTAATCGTTATCTCTCTCTAGATGATATTTTATCTTAGATAAAATATCTCCGTAATTAATCCTAGATTAATTTTCTCTCTCTTCTGTATAATCCCAGATTATTCAAGAGTGCAAGTTGTGCGTCATCGGTGGATTATCGGGAAGCGACCCATGAGATCCCCGGATAATCTGGCAGTAAATACGGTCGTCGGAGTATCCGAATCACGTACGTACCAAGTACTACGTTCTACCGATTTACGAGACAAGGTCGACTCCTAGCAAAGCACCAAGTCTACCTAATTCTTCGGACATATCCATTAAAGAATATTAAGATCTGTATCAAGCGTAGTATACTAATGTATTGTGCATATCGGCCCAGTATCGGATAATCACGTGCTAGGGCTGGGGCTGGATAAGTGTCTGCCCCGTCCGAAACACATATCGGATGTCTGGTAACTAGTCTCTATAATCGGATATTCATGACCTGGTCATAATATCACGATTGGATGCGCATCACTTAAGAGCACTAATACCGTATCCTGCGTGACATCATCTCCATTATGACTGGAGTGACACTTCCGTCTTGACATCACATCCAATACACTACGATTCCTGATAAACCCAGAAGAGGTGAACACAGAACCAGTTAAGATCCCCCACCACCAAGACCAAAGTTTACCGATTGTCGTAAGTATTAGCGATGTAAGTCTCAGGTTAAGACTATACACACCTACCTTGATTTCGGCCTCCCATAGACATCTAGTCATAATACCAATGGGATTCCGAAGGGTCTATCCAGAGCGAAGCTGTTTCCCCCGTACCATCGGTGAAACACGACCTCCTATCGCACTTGCACAAGTATCCAATACTTATATATATATGAGAACTATGCCGTTGTGCCCTCACAACGCACACAAGTGCAATACTAGCCTATTCCGCATTATCGATGTCCAGTCTCGATAATACTACGGCTAGGGATATTTAATGATTAATCCTTTGTGGACTGATACTGTCTCATATCATCTCAATCCAGGAACTAATCATAGGGACCTCTCTTCATTTATATATCTATGGTGATCTAATCACAAATGATGAGAGTGCAATTTCCTTGTTACATAGTTAATTTGCTACAACAACACAATGATCTGTGCAAATAGTGACGCTATGGGTCATATTGTCCAACAATATTCCAATATATTTTCCTAACCTTTTCCTCTGAATCAACTAAACTTTGGCTTTGGCACAACAAGCTTAATAATTCCAGTTAAGCGGGACCCATTGACATGGAAAGTTTCGTAATCAATGTCGATGGATAAGAAGTGATCTTGACTTTGGCCAACAAATCACGACTTGGACAAGACACCGATATGTAACAAAACTCTCATGATTCAAACACATCCGCAATTGACAAAGGTCTTGACTTTGGCCAACAAACCAATGCCAACTTTGGATCTTGAGTAAGAATCACTCAACAGAAGGAAAACGCTTAATATGATTTGAGGGTTTTTCGCGTAAATTGGCAACCATTTATTATATTTGTTAAGGTCTCACCATACACCCTTAAACATGCTTCTAAAACATCATAAGGCACGAAAAGTAAATTAATAACGATATGCGGATGGATATTTAAACAGATTGTTCCTAGAACAAATCGCTCACTTTCCTCTCCCAGGCTAGCACTATTCTACTTCTACCCAATTACATAATACAATAATAGAAACCTCATGAACATTGAGGGGAATTAGGTGAGAAGAGAATACAAAGAGATAATAAGAGATAAGGCTGGACACGCAGGTCCAATTTATAAATTCCAAATTTACAATAATTTCCAAAATTACCCTTTCCCTTCTAATATTCATCTGATATACGCTATTCATTCAACACATCCATATATTCATTCATAGCATGCATTACAACCAATCTAATCCAATTCATTAGTCTTTAATTATGTGACCATCCAATGTTCAAACAACGATTTGATTTTGCGCGAGTCCAACTCGTTTGAGAATAAGTACTAAAAGTATGAATTCTTTGAATTATATCGAACTACTCGTTAAATCTAATTTAAGTCGTATTCAATACTAATTCTATTATTTAATTCCAAATTAAATATTTACACTTTTTAATGCGCTTTAACGACTTCGATTCCAAATTTAATCTTATCGGGTCTTAAAGCCCAACTAACATCCAATGTTCGTTTAATTAAAGTCCGATGGGCTTTCAATTGATTTCATAAGGCATGGGCTTTGGTCAATACGGGTCAAACCCAATTACCAAGCCCAAGTAAGGAATCACCCTCATTTGCCATAAAACCAATATCAAGCCCATAAGGCCCAATTAAACTTTAAAGCCCATTTATTACATTTGGACTTAATGGAATGATTTAGGCCCAATTTGGATCCAATCCAATTGGCCTAAACCAACTTGGCCCAACCAAGCCCAGTATGCCCAAATATAATAATTTCAAGCCCAATTCTAAATTAAGCCCATTAACCAAATTTTTTAAAATTCCAAATTTTATAACTTAGTTAATTAAAGTGTAATACATCAATTAATTAACTAAATCATTATTTCCAAAATACAATTTACCAATTAATTATGTATCCGTTTGTCCAATTATTGTCCAACAATTTTTGAATCAAAATCAAGTCCATACATGCTCTAAAGCTCTCGGCCAAGGTGAAGTTTTATGTCCGATTTTGTTTTTCAATCCGATCGAATTACAAATCGACATTTCCATTCGTTTCAACTCATCCAATGATCATCAAAACAAAATTTTCCAAGAGCCTAGGGTACTACTAGCATTCGGCCAAGCCATAAGGGGTTACAAATTTTGATCCAATCATAATTTGTTGAAATTGATCCAATCCCATTTCATTTTATCAACATACAAGCATACTCAACCATTCAATTTAATCAAATCATGCTCACATGGATTTTCCCCAAATTTTACCCTAATAAATTTCATGCTCATTTTAGGCTCAATGATACCATTGTTGGTTTCTATGAATAGTCCCAAGATCAAAATGAACAATGAAACATGAATGAATAACGAAGAAATATGGTGGAAACATACTTACAACGATCGGTTTAGGATGTGATGAACAACAAAATTTTCCTCCTCCAAGAGCTCCAAGATTCGGTCAAGAGAAAGGTAGAAGCTCCAAGATTTTCCTTGAGTTTCCAAGCTCTTGTGTTGGTTTCCCTATCACCTCTTGATGATCCTTGAAGAGTGCTAGCCCTTGGTGAATTTTTGCAACAAAAACTCACACCTTTTCTTCACAAAATTTGCTAAGAAAATGAAAATGGGAGAGAGCCAAAACTGCTACTGGTTTCGGTCTTGAGGGAGAGAGAGGAAGATAAAATTTTGATTTCAAAAATCAATATATTTTTTTCAAAAACAATTAATTAAACATATACCAAAAGTTTGTAAATGTTTAAGTCAACATCTCTTTACCTTTTCAATATTTGGAGTGTATATCACTCTTTCACCAACTCACCTAAACCCATCACACTAAAGTGAATTAAGTGACAAGTGATGTGATGGTTGATGTGACATGTGGGCCCCACTCGATTGCGAATGCGAGTGGGCCCGCAAACACTCCCGGGCTCGGGTTCGCTAATTCCAAATTAACGAACTTCCGTCGCGACGTAATCGAATTTAAATAAATGATTATGCCTAGCAAAATTACTATTCACGTAGCTACGAATTAATTCTAAATTAACTTATTCGCCCAAATTAAAATCTAATTTTAATTCCGCGTCGAAATCTAATTCCGAATAATATATCGAATATATTATTTTAATGATTAATTCCAAATTAATCTTTCTCTCTCTTCAAATAGTACTTTATCCAAGATAAAGTCTCTCCGCAATTAATCCCAGATTAATTAAGCTTGAATCATACGTCATTGGTGAATCTTCGGGAAGCGACCCAAGAGATCCCTGGATATGTTGGCAGTAAATACGGTCGTCGGACTATCCGAACACGTACGTACCTCGTACTACGTTTTTACCGATTTACGAGACAATGTTGGCTTCTAGCAAAACGCCATGCCTACCCAATTCTCCAGAAATATTCTTACTGGAATATACGATCTGTAACAGGTTTAGTATACCGTAGTATTGTGTATTGCGATCCAGTATCGGATGTCACGTGCGAGGCCTGAGGCTGGAATAGTGTCTGCCCCGTACGAAGCACATATCGGATATCAAGCAACTAGTCTCTTTAAATCGGATAATCATGACCTTGTCATATTATCCCGATGGTTGCAACACTATAGAGAACCAGTTCTGAATCCCTGCGTGATCATCATCTCCATATGTCTGAAGTGATACTTCCGTCTTGACATCATATCCAATACACTACGATTCTCAATAAACCCAGCAGAGGCGTGCACAGAACCTGTTAAAGCCCTGGACCACCAAAACCAAAGTTTACCGATTGTCGCAAGTATTAGTGATGCAAGTCTCAGGTTATGACCAAATACACCTACCCTGAAGCGGACTCCCATAGACACATATAAAGACTACCAATGGGATTCCGCGGGGTCTATCCAGAGCGAAGCTGTTTTCCGTACCATCGGTAAAACACAACCTCCTATCGCACTTGCATAAGTATCCTATACTTAAATATATGAGAACTATGTCGTTATGCCCTCACAATGCGCACAAGTGCAATACTAGTCTATTCCGCATTATCGATGTCCAATCTCGATAATACTACGACTAGGGATATTTAATGATTAAAACTTTATGGATTGATACTGTCTCATATCATCTCAATCCAGAACTAATAATATGGACTTTTACCATTTATATATGAAAGTAAATAAATTACAAAACGGTAAAAGTCAATTTCATTACCACATAGTTAATTTTGTACAAAAACACAATGTCTTTTACAAAACAGTGACGCTATAGGTCATAACTGTCCAACATCTTTCCCACACAAGTTTCCGTTGGTAACGAGATATAGTTCAGAAGACTTGTGGTGTCGAACAAAATTCATTTTCATCTCTTTCTCTTTGTATTCGGTAGTGAGCATTGTTTTTGCTCATTGCCGCCTCTTTCTTGGTGAAACGGAACTCGGTTTGGTTTCGTTTTAATCCAGAATTTTTGGGGAACATTTTGTGATGCTTTGGGGTTGTTTTGGGCCAGTTTTCTAGTGAAAAATAAGAACCAAAACACAGCCACTATCCACGCAATTTCAGGGGCTGTTCGGGAGTGTGCTGGGCACATTTCGGGCGCTAAAACAGTCTGGTTTTTGTGTTGCTATTCGGTGGCTGTTCGGGGGCTGTTTCGGGGCTGAACATTTGCTTAAAACAATACCAAAACTTCAGGGGTACTGCTGGTTCCATTTAGAATTCAAAGGAGATGGGCATAAAATTTTTCAAGTTCGATCTTTGTGCCTAAGACGTTTCCACTGCACGAGGAAATTGTTTCCTACGTCTTCTTGATTGGCTAAGGAGTTCTAGGGCAAGGTATCTATACTAAGCCTGATTATATATGTAAGTGTTCCTACAACATGCCAATATCGTCTAAGAGTGATTTGTGTGTGAATAGATTAAAGAGAGTTGCGGAAATACTCACATTGATCGAATTTAGGATTTCAAAAATTCCTCATTTGTTGGATGTGTTGGAAGCTTCAGAGCTTGATATCGAGTTCCAAACTCTCGGGTGAGTTTCCCTATCACCATCTTTTGACTCTAAATGTGCTAGCAAGCTTGAATTTTGAAACAAGAATTCCATGGAGAAAACCTTGAAGTTTCGGCCAATGAGAAGAAAATGGAGAGAGAGAATTTTGTTTTTGTGTTTCTAAAACCCAATTGACCAAGTCAACTCACAAAAGTGTGTATATACTTTTACCAAAAGCAAAGGCAAAGTGTTGGAGGGTAAAATGGAATTTAATGCTTCCAACCACTTCCATCACTCAAGTTGACACTGATAGACATGTGATGTAAGTTGGTGGGACCCACTTTAATTCAAAATTCAAGTGGCTTGCTCCACATACTTCGGGCTCGGGTTCGCTTAATCCGATTAAACGAATTTTTCGTCGGCAACATAATTAAATCCAATTTAATTAAATAATAGTGCCTCGCAAAATTATTACGAAAGTCACTCGCGAATTAATTCTAAATTAATTCATTCGCTTGAATTAAAATCCAATTTTAATTCCGCGTTGAAATATAATTTCAATTAATATATCCGATATATTATTTTAGCCCGTATAAATATATAGAATAGAAAAATCCAATTTAACTATTAAATTTATTTTACCGATTAATTCCAAATTAACTGCGTTCTCTCTTCTCGATGAATTTAATTCCAGATAAATTCTCGACGTAATTAATCCCATATTAATTCTTTCTCTTTTAATTAATCCCAGATTAATTCTTGTCGTAATTAATCCCATATTAAATTTCTCTCTCATAATTAATCCCAGATTAATTCTTGTTCGAGTCAAATATCATCGGTGAATCTTTGGGAAGCGACCCAAGAGATCCCTGGATATGTTGGCAGAAAATACGATCATCGGACTATCCGAATACGTGCGTACCTGGTACCACGTTCTTACCGACTTACAAGACATGGTTGATTCTAGCAAACACCGTGCCTACCCATTCTCCAGAAATATTCTTTAAAGGAATATATAATTTTTTTCAGGAGTAGCATATGTTGGACAAAATGACCCATAGCGTCACTATTTGCACAGATCATTGTGTTGTTGTGGCAAATTAACTATGTGACAAGGAAATTGCACTCTCATCATTTGTGATTAGATCACCATAGATATATAAAGAAGAGAGGTCCATATGATTAGTTCATGGATTGAGAATGATATGAGACAGTATCAGTCCACGAAGGATTAATCATTAAATATCCATAGCCGGAGTATTATCGATCGAGACATGACATCGATAATGCGGAATAGGCTAGTATTGCACTTGTGCGCGTTTGAGGGCACAACGGCATAGTTCTCATATATTTAAGTATTGGATACTTATGCAAGTGCGATAGGAGTTGTGTTTTTCACCGATGGTACGGAAACAGCTTCGCTCTGGATAGACCCCTCGGAATCCCATTGGTATTATGACTATGTGTCTATGGGAGTCCTACATCAGGTAGGTGTATTTGGTCTTAACCTGAGACTTACATCGCTAATACTTACGATAATCGATAGACTTTGGTCTTGGTGGTACAGGGCTTTAACCGGTTCTGCGTACACCACTTCTGGGTTTATCAGAGAGTCGTAGTGTATTGGGTGTGATGTCAAGACGGAAGTATCACTTCAGTCATAGTGGAGATGATGTCACGCAGGATACGGTACTAGTGCTCTTGAGTGTTGTGCAACCAATCGGGATATTGTGACCAGGTCATGAATATCCGATTATAGAGACTATGTTACCAGACATCCGACATGTGCTTCGGACGGGGCAGAACACTTATCCAGCCCCAGCCCTAACACGTGACTATCCGATACTGGGCCGATATACACAATACTATGGTATACTACGCCTGATACAGATCCTTTATTCTGTAAGGATTTTTCCGGAGAATTGGATAGGCATGGCGCTTGGCTAGAGCCAACCTTGTCTTGTAAATTGGTATAAACGTAGTACGAGGTACTTACGTGTTCGGATAGTCCGACGACCAATTTCACTGCCAACATATCCGGGGATCTCATGGGTCGCTTCCCAAAGATTCACCGATGACGTATGACTCGCACTTATATTAATCTGGGAAATTAAGATGAGAGAGAAAATTAATCTGGGATTAATTACGGAGATATTTTTTCTGGGATAAAATACAATAAAAGAGAGATGATGATTAATTTGGAATTAATCGGTAATTAATATATTTGATATATTTAAATGAAATTGGATTTCGACGCGGAATTAAAATTAGATTTTAATTCGGGCGAGCGAATTATTTTGAATTAATTCGTTAGCGACGTGAATAGTGATTTCGCTAGGCGTAATCATTTAATTACGACGCGACGGAAAATTCGTTAATTTAGAATTAGCGAATCCGAGCCCGAGATTATTTATGAGCGCATTCGCATTTCGAATTCGAGAGCGGCTCGTCAAATCAAGCGTCAAATCGTTAGTCGCATCAAGCGTCAAATCATGTCACTTTGAGTGATGTGACAATTGATTGGATTGATTGAGTAATGTGAGTGATGTGACGTGATGGGAGTTGTTGAAAAGCTTTTTAAAAGCTTGAGTGACATATATTAATTAATATGGTTTGGTAATTGTTGAAAATTGATTTTAGAAATCAATGACTACTTTTTAACTTTAACAACTCTATCTCTCTCTCACGTTGGTTTCATTTTTGGAGCCAAAATTCTCTTCCTCTCTCACGCCATTTTCTGGTTTCTAAAGGGCAGTGAACTGCCGATTGGAAGAAGCAAAATGGAGGGAAGCAAGTGTGTGTTTTGGGCAAAACAAGAGTGCTAGCACACTCCGGGATCAATGCGAAGGTGATAGGGAAGCTTACCCATGAGCCGGG
>SKCR01006725.1:0-13724 GCA_019454045.1 Zanthoxylum bungeanum | reverse complement strand
TACTACGTTTATATCGATTTACAAGACAAGGTTGGCTTCTAGCAATGCGCCATGCCTACCCAATTCTCCAGAAATATTCTTACAGGAATATATAGATCTGTATCAAGCGTAGTATACCGTAGTATTGTGTATATTGGCCCAGTATCGGATAGTCACGTGCTAGGGCTGGGGCTGGATAAGTGTCTGCCCCGTCCGAAGCACATGTCGGATGTCTGGTAACATAGTCTTTGTAATCGGATATTTATGACCTGGTCATAATATCCCGATGGTTGCGCAACACTTAAGAGCACTAGTACCGTATCCTGCGTGACATCATCTCCAATATGACTGAAGTGACACTTCCGTCTTGACATCACACCCAATACTCTACGACTCTCTGATAAACCCAGAAGTGGTGTACACAGAACCGGTTAAAGCCCCCTACCACCAAGACCAAAGTTATCGATTATCGTAAGTATTAGCGGTGCAAGTCTCAGGTTAAGACTATACACACCTACCTTGATTTCGGCCTCCCATAGACACATATTCATAATACCAATGGGATTCTGAGGGGTCTATCCAGAGCGAAGCTGTTTCCCGTACCATCGGTGAAACACGACCTCCTATCGCACTTGCATAAGTATCCAATACTTATATATATGAGAACTATGTCGTCGTGCCCTCACAACGCACACAAGTGCAATACTAGCCTATTCCGCATTATCGATGTCCAGTCTCGATAATACTACGGCTAGGTATATTTAATGATTAATCCTTTGTGGACTGATACTGTCTCATATCATCTCAATCCAGGAACTAATCATAGGGACCTCTCTTCATTTATATATCTATGGTGATCTAATCACAAATGATGAGAGTGCAATTTCCTTATTACATAGTTAATTTGCTACAACAACACAATGATCTGTGCAAATAGTGACGCTATGGGTCATATTATCCAACAGGAAGTGTCACTCCAGTCATATAGAGATGATGGTCACGTAGGATACGAAACTCGTTCTCTTAAATGCTCGAGCTATCGGGATATTATGACAAGGTCATGTATATCCGATTATAGAGACTAGTTGCCAAACATCTGATATGTGCTTCGTGCGGGGTAGACACAATTCCAGCCCCAGGCCTAGCACGTGAACATCCAATACTGGACAGAAATACGCAATACTTCGGTATACTACGCTTGATATAGATCACATATTCCTATAAGGATATTTCTGGAGAATTGGGTAAGCATGGTGCTTTGCTAGAAGCCAACATTGTCTTGTAAATCGGTACAATGTAGTACGAGGTACTTACGTGTTCGGATAGTCCGACGACCGTATTTACTACCAACATATCCGGGGATCACATGGGTCGCTTCCCGAAGATTCACCGATGATGTATGACTCGCACTTTATTAATCTTGGATTAATTAGAAGAGAGAGTAAATTAAACTGGGATTAATTACGGAGATATTTTATCTGGGATAAAATATTAATTAAAGAGAGAGAATGATTAATTTGGAATTAATCGATAAAATAATATATTCGATATATTATGCGAAGTTGGATTTTGACGCGGAATTAAAATTAGATTTTAATTCCGGCGAATGAATTAATTTAGAATTAATTCGTTAGCGACGTGAATAGTGATTTCGCTAGGCGTAATCATTTAATTACGACGCAACGGAAAATTCGTTAATTTAGAATTAGCAAACCCGAGCCCGAGATTATTTGCGAGTGCATTTGCATTTCGAATTCGAGTGCGGCACACAAGTCAAATCAAGCGTCAAATCGCTAGTCACATCAAGCGTCAAATCACATGTCACTTTGAGTGATGTGACAATTGATGGATTTGAGTGATTGATGTGGTAGTTGAAAAGCATTAAAGGCATTTGCTTTTTGACTTTTGCTTTTTGCTTTTTGCTTTTTGACTTTTGCTTTTTGATTTTTGGTAAATGGAAAATGCTTTTTGTATTTGTTTTTGTTTTGGAAAATAAAAATAAATATATAAGTAAAACATTTTCCTTCTCTCTCTCCTCACTTTTACGTTCTCTCTTCTCCATCTTTTTCCCTCCTTCTTTTTCACGGTTTGGAACCGTTTTCTTCCCAATTTTTCTGGTTATTACCGAATTAAAAGGAGAAGCAAGGAAGAAGACTTAGTGCTAGCACACATTGGGTTATACAAAGGTGATAGGGAATCGATTTCTTGAGCATGGAATCAATTTTTGTAGCTTGAAGCTTGGAGCTTCAATGGAGGTCTTCAATGGCCGATTTTGGAGGAGCCAAAACATACCAAAATCGAGCAGTCCCTGCAGTTCTAGGAGGCCACTACCGCGATTTTGAGAAGCTTGAAGACTCGTATTCATCACGTTGCAAGATCCGGTCAATGTGAGTTTATTCCGCACCTCATTTGATGTGTATTCATGCGTTTTCTTGCTTGATTTCATGATCTTGGGACCTAATTAGAAACCAACAATGGTATCTATGAGCTTTGATCAAGCATGAAAAAGTTAGGGTTTGAAATTGGGTAAAATCAATTGAAGCATGATTTATTAAATTGATTGATTAAGTATGCTTATATGTTGATTAATTGAAGTTGTGTATGTTCAATTTCATGAAATTGGATTGGATCCATTTTTCCCCAAATTTTTGGGCATGGCCGAAAATATGAACCCTAAATTAGTCTTGGTAATTTTGTTTTTTGATCATTGGATGACTTAAAATAATTGGGTAATATTAATTTGAAGTTCAATTGGATTGAATTTTGATTTGGAATAATTTTCCCCAAATTAAAGTAGGCTTGGCCGAATTAAAGTAACATGAAATTCATTGTGCTTTTTGATTTTGATTCATTGGATGAGTTGAATTGATTTGGGAAATAATGATTGTGGATTCAATTGGATTGAAACCGAATCGGATTGGAAAAACCCCTAATTGCCGAGACTTTGAGCATGTAAATTGGGTTTGATTTTGATTGAATTGTGTTGGACACTATGTGTTGTTAAATTGCATGATTAATTATGCTAATTGATGTTTTAGAAATATTAATTGGGTGGTTAATTGTGGATTACACTTAGGTTAATTAATTATGGAATTTGGAATTTTATAAGTTAATTAATTGGGCTTGTTTTTGGAAATTGGGCCTTAAATGTTGTAATTGGGCTTTTGGGCTTGTTGTACCAAGTTAGGTTTAGGCCAATTTGGTTGGATCCAATTGGGCCCAAAACCGCATCCATAAAGTCCAATTATGACTTAATGCACCTTAATTATTTAATTGGGCCTAATGGGCCAAAATTAATTTAAAGGCTTATGGGGTAACTCCCGGATTGGACCTTGGTTATCGGTTTGACCAGAGTTGACCAAAATTCCACGTCTTAAGAAATTAATTAAAAGCTCATTGGACTTTAATTAAATAAACATTAGATGTTAATCGGGCTTTGAGACCTGTTGCGATTAAATTTAGAATTTAAGTCGTAAAAGGTTCGTTAATAAAAGTGTAATATTTAATTTAGAATTAAATAGTGAATTAGAATTAAATGCGTATTAAATTGGATTTAATTATGTAGTTTAATTTAATTCGATAATTCGTACTTTGAGTACTTATTCGCAAAACGAGTTTGACTCGAGCAAAAATCAAATCGTTGTTTGAACATTGGATCACTAATTATCAGATTAATTAATTGGATTAGATTGATTGATAACATGATTGTATGAATACATGGTTGCGATGCATGAATAATGTATATCGGATGGATATTAGAAGGGTGGGGCAATTTTAGAAATTGTTGTAATAAATTTGATTTATTAATTGGACCTGCGTGTCCAGCCTTATCACCTCTATACTCTTTGTATTCTCTTCCCACCTATTCTCCTCAATGTAAATGAGGTTTATTTAGAAGTGTAGTGTAACGGGTAGAAGTAAATACATGTGCTAGTTGGAGAGAGAAAATGAGAGATTTGATCTAGGATCAATGTAAAGTATCCATCCGCATATCATTATTATTTTATTTCATATGTGCTTTATTATGTGTTTAGAATGCATGTTTAAGGGTGTATGATGATGAGACCTTAACAAAGATAATAAATTGGTTGCCAATTTGCACGCAAAAAACCCTCGTTCAATATTAAGCATCTTTCCTTCCATTGAGTGATTCTCACTCAAGATCCTAGATGGCATTGGTTTGTTGGCCAAAGTCAAGGCCTGTGTCTGTCGAAGATGTGTTTGAATCACGAAGGCTTTGTTCCATATCGGTGTCTTGTCCAAGTTGTGGTTTGTTGGCCAAAGTCAAGACCACTTCTTGTCCATCGACATTGATTACGAAGCTTTCCATGGTCAATGGGTCGCGCTTGACTGGGATCACTAAGTTTGTTATGCCAAAGCCAAGACTTAGTTGATTCAGAGGAAAAAGGTTAGGTAATACATTGGATGTATTGGCATATATAAGATATATGTTACGGACTTGGACGTCCTCCTACCGGATCTAGGAATTGGATTGGATCCAATTGATCTTAGAGATCTACCTAGTTAATTATCATACAATTTGTTGGCCAAAGTCAAGATTGTGTGATATTTAACGGGATCCTAGCCCACTAGGAAACACGGTTTCTCGAGTACTCGACAGAGGGTTAGAGGCTCGCCGAAAAATAGTGGGAGGCAAGAATTGAATTTGCAATATTCGTTCAATTACTCGCCATACGCGCTCTATCACAAATTATTTCGTCGTTTGATTAAATGTTAGTTGGACTAATATTTAAATTGTTGTTTTTTAATAAACAGTTTGGCTGTATTATAGTTGATTATATAATTGGATTATAGTAATCAATATATTTGAATTTATTAATTTCAATTTACAGTTGGTTTTATAGTTGGACTATAGTAATCAATGTAATTGAGATTAATTAATTTAAATTATATTTGATTGTATAGTTGGACTATAATAATCAATATAATACATAGTACCACAAATCGTTGATTAAATAGTTGGACTATTAGAATCAAGACAAAATTGAAAGATTGACATTTAAAACATAATCCTGGGGAAAATGTGTTTAAATGGTTTAATTTTCAAATTGGGAATAAAATTTCATGATGGTCCTGGAAAAATAATAAGTTATTTTATTTGATAAAATAATATATTATGCCTAAGCTCAGAGTTAAGCAAATAAGTGGAACATGATATTTGGAATATTCATGTAATGAAAACTTTAGCGCTTAATCCATTAAGCTTGTCGCAGTAGACTCCTTAATTTCTTTATCAGAACTAAGGATTAGAATCTTAAAGTATGATACTGAAATTGAAGGATCTTCATAAATCCATATTTAGATCTTTGAAATACTAAAAATTGCAATAAATAATTCTAGGAGAATTATTGATTAATCTCAAAGAGATAAAGTCAAACTTTGCAATTAGGCAAGTAGCGTAAGGCGCACCTTACTTCGATATTCTAGAAACCCGAGGCTTGGCCAAACGCTTCTGGAATATGAAAAGGGCAAAGGCAAAATCATTATAATCTTCTGGGAAGATAAATGACATATCCAGAATGTCTGCCTAAATGTGGCAAACGGGATCACGGAAGCGTGACTGCCGTTTGGACAAAGTAGACATGGAGGAATTGAAGACGAGCAAGGCTCTGACTTCAAATATGATTGTCATAATTATGTTCACAACTAGTATTGAAATTGGATTTTAAATACTTAGTGTGGTACATAAATATATATTGATGTTCAGAATCTGTTTTTAGCAGGATACTGACATCATTACAGATTTATCTGCGAATTGAAAACGGGACGAAAGTCGCTGTTTTAACCGTAGATACCTGAATTTAGGAACTATCTTCGGGTTAGCACTTAAATTAAGAAACTGTTATAATGTAACTAGTTTGACTAGATACATTATCTCTATATCAGTGTTTAACCCGCTGCGGGTGAACCTTTATATTCTAGAACACTAAAGTGATTCATTATATAAAGATGATATTGAGATAAACACATTAGATGTGAATAGCAGAATTTATATTTTGAATATAAATAAATCTCAAATATAAATGACAAATAGATAGCTCAAACTGATTTGATCAGGAGAAACTTAAATGTGGCATAGTTGTCAGGGACATTATTAAACAAGACTCGTATATCCGCACTTTGAAGAGAGCGGTACCAGGACTAATTTGATCCAATCAAATAAAGTCTACGAATCTAGTTTATTAAGCAAAGGGCCTAAAACATTATTTACTTGGTAAAAGTGTAAATGCCACTGATCTGTTAGCCCTAGTTCATAGTGAAGCAAGTGGGCCCATGTCTAGCTAGGCTAGAGGTGGATATGAATATTTCATGACCTGTACGGATGTGACATCGCATTATGGTTATGTGTTTCTTTTGAAACACAAATCGGAAACTTTCATAGTTTTCGACACGAAATAGACAAACAGATCAGCTAAAGTATTAAACCGTCACGGTAAGACCGTAATGGAAAATACTTAAGCAATAAGTTTCTCGTATACTTGAAAGAGTATAGTATTCTTTCAGAGGACTCCTCCCGAAACACGTCAGTTTGACGGTGTGTCCGAACGGATTAACCGAATTTTGTTAGACATGATAAGGTTAATCACGAGTCACTCTGAGCTACCATTTCCTTCAACGGATAAGCTTTAAATAGTGCAAGAACTTATTTTGAATAAGGTTCTATAAATATCTGTTTGACAGATAATATATTAGATATGAACGGGAAAGAAACCGGGTTTCTCATTCCTGTTAAATTTGGGTATGTTTGGCATATGTTTGGATGATACCAAACAAAAACCCAAATTAGATAAGTGCTAAATGTAAGTTATCCTAGGGATACTATAAGTATTGTACTTATACACCTCACAAGAGAACAATTAGATTGTTGCTCACCATGCGGTTTTCCTAAAATGAATAACCGATATGCAGTGGTAAGTGGGAGGATAGTAAAACTCAATGAAAATCGGAGGAATACTGTTCAAGGCACCGAATCTTAATGGAACATAAATAGTTCATCAAGGATGAGACTATTACCAATAATCTTCGAATACACAAGAACCGCGTAGGTCGGAGGGAATCATAAAACAACCTGGGGTATGGGTTTCTGATCTCACCGCATAAAGATGTCTATCTTTTGAGGAATACCAATTGACTACGTATGAAGAAGTGATACTAGGTATCAACTCCCTATTATGGAAAAGTGCCATATAATCTGAATTGGATTCCATATAAATCAACTATGTTTGGATACTTGTTGATGTACCGCAAGGCATTGTGCCTATCGGTACTATATGAGTCTTCAAGGAAGACATACATGGAAGGCAACATACCAACGTATAAAGCTAGGCTTTTAACGGAAAGGTATCGTTATCAACATTGTGTTGATTACGATTCAACCTTTTACCTGTTGCCACGGTAAATCCATTTGGATAATGCTTGTTATTCGATCCATGATTGGATTGAAGCAAGCATTAGGTTCTTGGAATTATCGTTTTGATGTAATCATAATGATTTATGATTTAATTCAAAACGAAAGTGATTCTTGTGTAAATAAGAGGTTAGTGGGAGCGCACTGACAGTGGCTGTCCTATAAAAAATGATAATATGTCATTTCTTGGAAATGATATTCCCATAAAATAAATATCGGCGAAAGCTTGGCTTTCGAAATACTCTCCGAGAAACCGTACATTGAAAAATGTACGCGACCTGGTGTCTCATACGCTTTGAGCATATGGATTCACAAACAGGCCAATCCGAGTGATAGTCACTGGATTGAAGTTAAGAACATCCGTTAGTATCTTAGAGAACTAAAGATGCTATCTTAGTCTATGGAGAAGGAGAACTTGAAGTGAATGGGGTCACTGTAGCGAGTTTCCAATAACCGATAAAGACGACTAAAAGTCGCAAACGGTACTATACAGTTTGAATTACGGTACAGTGAGCTGGAAATCTTCCAAGCAAGATACTGTTACCGAATAAACAACAAATGTGGGTTAATTACAGCAGCTGAGGCAGCAATAGAAGCCATCTGGGTCAATAACAAATCTAATTAGATTAGATATAGTTCTGTTAGCAGTTGAGCTAGGCGTCAGCACAGGCTAAAGAATTAAAGGTCTCATCAACGATCCAGATAAATACTTCATTTTTCATATGATTCGTTCAGATCATACATCGTGGCGATGTGATGATCGAATAAATCGCATCAGACGATAATCATGAAAATCCGCTGACGAAAGCATTTCTCAGTAATTTGAGCCAACTGTACATAGTTCGGGTGTCAGAGACTCGAGTGACTGGCTATAGGCCAAGTGGGAGACTGTTGGACAATTATGACCCACAACGTCACTATTTGTACAGATCATGGTGTTGTTGTACAAATTAACTATGTGACAAAGGAGATTTCACTCTGATCATTTGTGATTAGATCACCTAGATGTATAAATGATGAGAGGTCCCTGTGATTTGTTCCTGGACGGAGAATGATATGAGACAGTATCAGTCCACATAGGATAAATCATTAAATATCCTTAGTCAGAGTTATTATCGAGATTGGACATCGATAAGTACGCAAAAGACTAGTATTACACTTGTACGCGTTTGTGAGGGCACAAGGGCATAGTTCTCATATATTTGGGTATAAGATACTCATGCAAGTGTAATATGAGGTTGTGTTTTACCGATGGTACAGGAAACAGCTTCGCTTTGGATAGACCCCCCGCAGAATCCCATTGGTAGTATGACTATGTGTCTATGGGAGTCTACAATCAGGGTAGGTGTATTTGGTCTTAACCTGAGACTTGCACCGCTAATGCTTACGACAATCAATATACTTTAGTTGAGGTCGTCCAAGGCTTTAACAGGTTCTGTGTACGCCGATACTGGGTATATTGGGAATTCTAGTGTGTTGGGTGTGATGTTAAGAACGGAAGTGTCACTCCAGTCATATGGAGATGATGGTCACATAGGATATGGAACTCGTTCTCTTAAATGCTCGAGCTATCGGATATTATGACAAGGTCATGTATATTCGATTATAGAGACTAGTTGCCAGACATCCGATATATGCTTCGTACGGGGCAGACACAATTCTAGCCCCAGGCCTAGCACGTGAACATCCGATACTGGATAGAAATACGCAATACTTCGGTATACTACGCTTGATATAGATCACATATTCCTATAAGGATATTTCTGGAGAATTGGGTAGGCATGGCGCTTTGCTAGAAGCCAACCTTGTCTTGTAAATCGGTACAAATGTAGTACGAGGTACTTACATGTTCGGATAGTCCGACGACCGTATTTACTGCCAATATATCCGGGGATCTCATGGGTCGCTTCCCGAAGATTCACCGATGATGTATGACTCGCACTTTATTAATCTGGGATTAATTAGAAGAGAGTAAATTAATCTTGGATTAATTACGGAGATATTTTATCTGGGATAAAATATTAATTAAAGAGAGAGAATGATTAATTTGGAATTAATGGATAAAATAATATATTCGATATATTATGTGAAGTTGGATTTCGACGCGGAATTAAAATTAGATTTTAATTCGGGCAAACGAATTAATTTAGAATTAATTCGTTAGCGACGTGAATAGTGATTTCGCTAGGCGTAATCATTTAATTACGACGCAACGACGAAAAATTTGTTAATTTAGAATTAGCGAACCCGAGCCCGGATTATTTTGTGAGCGCATTCGCATTTCGAATTCGAGTGCGGCACACAAGTCAAATCAAGCGTCAAATCGCTAGTCACATCAAACGTCAAATCACATGTCACTTTGAGTGATGTGACAATTTGATTGATTGATTTGAGTGATTGATGGGTAGTGAAATGCATTAAAGGCATTTGCTTTTTGACTTTTGCTTTTTGCTTTTTGACTTTTGCTTTTTGATTTTTGGTAAATGGAAAATGCTTTTTGTATTTGTTTTTGTTTTTGGAAAATAAAAATAAATATATAAGTAAAACATTTTCCTTCTCTCTCTCCTCACTTTTACGTTCTCTCTTCTCCCTCTTTTCCCTCCTTCTTCTTCACGGTTTGGAACCATTTTCTTCCCAATTTTTCTGGTTATTACCGAATTAAAAGGAGAAGCAAGGAAGAAGACTTAGTGCTAGCACACCTTGGGTTTTACAAAGGTGATAGGGAATCAATTTTTGGAGCTTGAAGCTTGGAGCTTCAATGGAGTTCTTCAATGGCCGATTTTGGAGGAGCCAAAACAGACCAAAATCGAGCAGTCCCTGCAGTTCTAGTAGAGGCCACTGCCGCGAGTTTGAGAAGCTTGAAGACTCGTATTCATCGCGTTGCAAGATCCGGTCAATGTGAGTTTATTCCGCACCTCATTTGATGTGTATTCATGCATTTTCTTGCTTGATTTCATGATCTTGGGACCTAATTAGAAACCAACACAGGTGAATCCACCAAGTCCCAGAATTGATTCTGATACATAGAGTCTATTTCGGATTTCATGTCCTCAAGCCACTTGACTGAATCAATGTCACGCATTGCTTCGTCAAAACTGGTGGGATCGTCATTATCAATGACCTGATCATGTTCCTAATAAATATAGAAACCATATCTTTCAGGCTCATGTCTTTCCCTACTAGACCTTCTAAGTTCATAACCTTGTGGTTGTTCCATCCCTGCCCTTTGAGGGGTCTGGGGTTTTAGTTCTATGTTAGTTTGTGTTGGTTTCTAATTAGGTCCCAACATCATGAAATCAAGCAAGAAATTCGCATGAATACATCAAAGGAATAAGGCGGAATACATACTCACATTGAATGGTTTGATGCTAGGAAGAACAAAATCCATTTTGCTCCTTGTTGAAGCTTGGTTTTGAGCTGCTGTTGAGCAGTGGAGAGCTCGGTTGGGGGCTGTTTTGATGCTCCAAAAATCGGCCATTGAAGACTCCATTGAAGCTCCAAGCTTCAAGCTCCAAAATGGTTCCATGCTTATGTGTTAGTTTCCCTATCACCATAATATAACCCAAGGTGTGCTAGCACTTCTCTTCTTCCTTTTATTCTCTTCTTGATTCGGCAAAAACCAGAAAAACAAGAAAGAAATCGGCTAAAACCGTGAGAGAAGAAGAGAGAAAGAGGAGGGAAAATGGTTTCTCAAAGAAACCGTAAAAAGGGAGAGAGAGAGTCAAAAAGAAAAAGTGTATATTATTTTTTATATTTCCAAAATAATAAAACCATTTACCACTTTTAATTTTCAAATACCAAAAATCAAAAAGCAAAAGTCAAAAAGCAAAAGCAAAAGTAAAAAAGAAAATGCCTTTAATACTTTTCAACTACAACATCAATCACTCAAATCAATCAATCAAATTGTCACATCACTCAAAGTGACATGTGATTTGACGCTTGATGTGACTAGCAATTTGATGCTTGATTTGACTTGCGTGCCGCACTCGAATTCGAAATACGAATGCGCTCGCAAATAATCCCGGGCTCGGGTTCGCTAATTCTAAATTAACGAATTTTCCGTTGCGTCGTAATTAAATGATTATGCCTAGCGAAATCACTATTCACATCGCTAACGAATTAATTATAAATTAATTCTAAATTAACGAATTTATTCGGTGCCAACCATGTCTTGTAAATCGCTAAAAATGTAGTACTAGGTACATACGTGTTCGAATAGTCCGACGACCGGATTTACTACCAACATATTCGGGGATCTCATGGGTCGCTTCCCGAAGATTCACCGATGACGTATGACTCGCACTTTATTAATCTGGGATTATTATAAGATAGAGAAAATTAATAGGACTAATTACATAGATATTTTATTTGGGATAAAATATTATTTAAAGAGAGAGAACGATTAATTTGGAATTAATCGATAAAATAATATATTCGATATATTATACGAAATTGGATTTCGACGCGGAATTAAAATTAGACTTTAATTCGGGCGAACGAGTTAATTTAGAATTATTCGTTAGCGACGTGAATAGTAGTTTTGCTAGGCATATTTATTTAATTACATCGCAACAGAATATTCGTTAATTCGGAATTAGCGAACCCGAACCCGGGAGTGTTTGCGGGCGCACTCGCATTTAGAATTCAAGTGCGGCCCACAAGTCACATCTAGCGTCAAATCACTAGTCAATCAAGTGATGGATGTCTTATCACTTTGAATGATTGACAACCAGTCACTATCAATGAGTGATGTAAGTTGCTGTAGGCATTTAATGCCAAATTTCCCTCTTTTTTTTATTTTTTTGTTTTTTGGAAAAACGAATACCAAAAAATTAGATGGATATGATTATTAGGTTTTTGGAAAACCAAATACACAACACTTGAATTTCTTCTTTCTCTCTTCTCTTCTCCTACAATCGGCTGTGGAGCCATTTTTCCTCTCAAGAAACCGTGAGCCTAGGGTTCAATTTTCTTCATGATTTTGTTGCAAAATCAAGAGTGCTAGCACACAAAGGAGTCATCCTAAGGTGATAGGGAACTAATTTCATGAGAATGGAATCACAACACAAAACTTGGAGCTTGGAGATCCTTCCATGGTGGTGACCGAATTCTCAAGGAGGACCTTCGCCGAGAGCTTCATAGAGCAAGGGCATGTGTTCGTTGCATCGAAAAAGTCGTTCAATATAAGTATGATTCCGCCGTACTTCTTGATGTATTCACATGTGTTTCATTGCTTGATTTGATCCTTGGGATTTAATAGAAACCCAACAATGATATCTTGAGCCATTTTGAGCATAAAATGAATTTAGGGTAAAATTTAGGTAAAATCAATTTGAGCATGATTTGATAAAATTAATTTATTGAGTATGCTTGAATGATGTTGTATTGAAGTTGTTCATGATCAATTTCATGAAAAGTTGATTGGATCAATTTTTGCCCAAATGTTGAGGCTTGGCCGAAACTAGTATATGCCATAAGTCATGGTATTTTTTTTTCTTTGATCATTGGATGACTTGAAACAATTGGGTAATGTTGATTTAAAATTCAATTGGATTGAAAACGAAATCGGACATAAAAACCCCATGAATGCCGAGACTTTGAAGCATGAAAATGATTGATTTTTGATTCAAATATGTTGGACATGTGTTGATGATAATGAGCATAATTAATTGAGTAAATTAATGTTTTGGAAATTTTAATTTGGGTAATTAATTATGGTATACACTTTAAATTAATTAATTGTGAAATTTGGAATTTTGTAAGTTAATTAATTGGGCCAAATTTGGAATTGGGCTTTTAAAGTTGTAATTGGGCTTAATGGGCTTGGTTGTACCAAGTTAGGTTTAGGCTAAATTGGTTGGATCCAATTGGGCCCAAAACCATTTCCATAAAGTCCAATTATGACTTAATGGACCTTTAATATTAATTGGGCCTAATGGGCCTAAATTGGTTTCTTGGCAAATAAGGGTGATTCCTTAAATGGGCTTTGGTATTTGGGTTTGACCCATATTGACCAAAAGTCCATGCCTTAGAAATTAATTAAAAGCCCATTGGACTTTAAATTAAATTGACATTGGATGTTAATCGGGCTTTGAGACCCGTAACGATTAGATTTGGAATCTAATTCGCTAAAGGTTCATTAATAAAGTGTAGTATTTAATTTGGAATTAAATATAGAATTAGTATTAAATACAAATTAAATTGGATTTAATGTTGTAGTTTAATTTAATTCAAGAATTCGTACTTTGAGTACTTATTCGCAAAACGAGTTGGACTCGCGCAAAGTCAAATCATTGTTTGAACATTAGATGATCAT
>SKCR01006724.1:0-13707 GCA_019454045.1 Zanthoxylum bungeanum | reverse complement strand
CATAGATTATATGCAAATATATTGTATGCAAATTGGGACATAGATTATATGCAAATAGGTTGTATGTAAATTCGGACATATGATTATATGCAATAAGTTGTATGTACATTGGGGACATATATATATATGGCAATTATGTTGTATGCAAATTGGGACATAGATTATATGCAAATATGTTATATGTAAATTCGGTACATCTGTTATATTGCAAACTTAGATATGAGCCTTGTACTTATGCATGCGAACTTAGGGAGTAATTATCCTTGGAATAATATTGCTTAGGCTCGATTAATTATTGTGCACAAATCATTTTATTTACAAGTGGCATAAGTAAGGACCGTTCCGAACCCAACGGTTTGAGGTCTTCCCTTGCGAGGGGTGAGTGCGGGCTTAAATCATTTTCCCCTGTTCACACACCGGGTGGCGACTCCATTATTCTCCGGTTAAATTCCCCCGTGGGCTACTCCGTACTCCCAACCCGGGCCGCGAGCCCGGAACAACATGCGTCGCCCAGTTTCTGTGTTCCCACAGGAGGTCCATTTAATAAATTCTAAATTTATTAAACAACAATTTCAAAATTGCCCTCACCCTTCTATTATCCATCTGATATACATTATTCATTCAACACATCATGTATTCACACAAGCATGTTATTCAATCAATCTAATCCAATTAATTAATCTTTGAATAAAGTGATCATCCAATGTTCAAACAATTCTATTGATTTGCGCGAGTCCAACTCGTTTAAGAATAAGTACTCAAGTACGAATTCTTGAATTAATCGAACTACAATTTTAAATCCAATTTAATTTGTATTCAATATAATTCTACATTTAATTCCAAATTAAATAATTACAATTTTAATATGCCTTTACGACTTAGATTATAAATCTAATCTTATGGGTCTCAAAGCCCCAATAACATCCAATGTTCATTTAATTAAAGTCCAATGGGCTTCAATTAATTTCTTAAGGCATGGGCTTTGGTCAATATGGGTCAAACCCAAATACCAAGGCCCATTAAGAATCACCCTATTTGCCAAGAAATCAATTTTGGCCCATTAGGCCCCAATTATTTTAAAGGCCTATTTGTTATATTTGGACTTAATGGAATGATTAGGCTCAATTTGGATCCAATCCAATTGTCCTAAACCAACTTGGCCCAACCAAGCCCATTAGGCCCAAATACAACATCTTTAGCCCAATTCCAAATTAAGCCAATTAATTAAATTCTAATATTCCAGATTTCATAATTTAATTAATTAAAGTGTATTGCACAAATTAATTATCTAAATTAACATTTCCAAAATATCAATTTAATTAATTAATCATGCATTTTAATATTCAACACATGTCCAACATTATTGAAACAAAATCAACTCATTTTCATGCTACTCAAGTCACGGAAATTTGAAGATTTTAAATCCGATTTCAATTTCAATCCAATTAAATCACAATCAATATATAGGATGGAAACCCAGACATAAATTCCGTAGCCGAATCCGAATGGACGGTAGTGCGGTCTGTACTTGGGATACAACTCCACTTACCACTTGAGTAAACGACACATATTTTGTTTTATGTTATTTTGATTCATTTACTATCCGCTATTTAATTTCTGCATGTTATTTGTTTGTGTAATGATGAGATAAAGCGCATGGGCTTAGTAAGTTGGATTAAAGGTCCTCCATTTCGAGGGGTTAAAATCCTTTACCATGATGCTTTGTTGCGCCAGATGATGTATATTCTGTTGAATGTAAGATGTATTCAATCGGGTATACAAAGTCCGATATTGTTGACTTTATTTTTTATATGCATTATGTTATAAGCGCATGGGCTTTAGTAAGTTGGATTAAAGGTCCTCCATTTCGAGGGGTAAAATCTTTTACCTCGATGCTTTGCCGCACCGGATGATGTATATTCGGTTGAATGAATGATGTGTTCAATCGGGTATACAAGTCCGATATTGTTGTCTTTATTTTTTATATGCATTATGTTATTAACGCATGGGCTCAGTAAGTTGGATTAAAGGTCCTCTATTTCGAAGGGTTAAAATCCTTTACCACGATGTTTTGCCGTGCCGGATGATGTATATTCGGTTGAACGTAAGATGTGTTCAATCGTATACGAAGTCCGATATTGTTGTCTTTATTTTTATATGCATTATGTTATTAGCGCATGGGCTTAGTAAGTTGGATTAAAGGTCCTCCATTTCGAGGGGTTAAAATCCTTTACCACGATGCTTTGCCGCGCCGGATGACGTATATTCGATTGAATGTAATGTTAGACATTATGACCCATAGCGTCACTATTTTGTAAATGATATTGTATTATTGTACAAAATTAACTATGTGATAATGAAATTGCCTTTTGCCGTTTTGTAAAATTATTTACTTTAATATATTAATGGCAAAAGTCCCTATGATTAGTTCCGTATTGAGATGATATGAGACAGTATCAATATAAAAGGTTTAATCATTAAATATCCCTAGTCGGAGTATTATCGAGATCGGACATCGATAATGCGGAATAGACTAGTATTGCACTTGTGCGAGTTGTGATGGCACAACGGCATAGTTCTCATATATTTAAGTATTGGATACTTATGCAAGTGCGATAGGAGGTTGTGTTTTACCGATGGTATGGAAAATAGCTTCGCTCTGGACAGACCCCGCGGAATCCCATTGGTAGTATGTCTGCGTGTCTATGGGAGGCCGCATCAGGGTAGGTGTATATGGTCTTAACCTGAGACTTGCATCGCTAGTACTTGCGACAATCGGTAAACTTTAGTTGTGGTGGTTCGGGGCTTTAACCGGTGCTGTGTTACACCTCTTCTGGGTTTATCGAGAATCGTAGTGTACTGGGGTGATGTCAAGATGGAAGTATCACTTCAGACATATGGAGATGATGATCACGCAGGATACAGAACTAGTACTCTATAAAAGGTTGCAACCGTCGGGACAATATGACCAGGTCAGGATTGTCCGATTTAAAGAGACTAGTTGTTTGATATCCGATATATGTTTCGTACGGGGCAGACACATTTCCAGCCCCAGGCCTAACATGTGATCGTCCGATACTGGATCTATGTACGCGATACTACGGTATACTACGCTTGATAAAGATCTAATATTCCAGTAAGAATATTTCTGGAGAATTGGGTAGGCATGGCGCTTTGCTAGAAGCCAACCTTGTCTTGTAAATCGGTAAAAATGTAGTACGAGGTACGTACGTGTTTGGATTATCCAACGACCGTATTTACTGCCAACATATCCGGAGATCTCTTGGGTCGCTTCCTGAAGATTCACCTATGATGTTTGATTCGAACTTTATTAATCTTGGATTAATTACGGAGAAACTTTATCTTGGATAAAATGCCTTATTAGGAGAGAGAGAGAGAGAGAGATTAATTTGGAATTAATCGATAAAAATAATTATTCGATATATTATTAAACGAAATTAGATTTCGACGCGGAATTAAAATCGGATTTTAATTCGGGCAAACGAATTAATTTGGAATTAATTCGTTAGCGATCTGAATAATAATTCCGCTAGGCGTAATTATTTAATTCTCGTCGCGACGGAAATTCGTTAATTCGGAATTAGCGAATTTGGGCCCGAAAGTGTTTGCGGACACATTCGTATTTTGAAACGGGTGGAATCCGTAAATCACATCGCGATATCTCATTACTTGATACGAATAGATGATGGATGTATCTAGTCACCTTTAAGGGATGATACATTGTCTCTATTCTCAATGTGAGATAATGATGGCATATGATGAATTTTCCTTTGGAGGGAAAACCTTTCACGGTTTTTGAAGGGTTTTTAATTAAAAAATTCATTTTTGGTATTTGATATCATTCATTGCTTTTCATTTGGTCTCTCACGTTTTGAAAAATAAGGAGAACAAAAATTGAAAGTGAACACTCCATCTTCCTCTCCTTTGCTCACGCCGTGAGCTTCATTGAAGGGCAGAAAATTGGTTTTCATTCTCCATTTTTGCTAGCACAAGGAAGGATCAAAAGAGGTGATAGGGAAACAACCTTGGAGCTTGGAACACTTGAAGACTTGAAGCTTCTCTCCATCTTCTTGCTTGGCCGAAACTTCCACCTTGGAGACTCAATATTGTCTTCACCATTTTCGTCACAAAGCTTAGTAAGTGTGATTCCGCCATGTTTCTAGCTTTGCATGTATGTAATTTGTATTTCTATGGCTTAATCTTTCTTTGGGACTAATTATAGAAACCAACAATGGTATCAGAGCCATGTTTAAGCATGAAATACATTAGGGTTAATTTGGGGAAATTGATTGAAGCATGTTCTTGTGAAATTGGATGCTAAAGTATGCTTATATGTATGTTATATGATATATTACATGATCAATTTTAAGAAAAACGCATTGGATGATTTTTCCCCAAAGTGTTGTCTTGGCCGAATGTGGAGGTGCTTCCATTGGTTTGAAATTTTTCATGCACAAGTTTATTTGATGACTTAAGCATGATTATATGTATGATATATGATAATACATGATCAATTTTGAGAAAAATGCATTGGATGATTTTTCCCCAAAATGTTGCTTTGGCCGAATGTGAGGTACTTCTCTAAGTTGAATTTTTGCATGCACAAGTTCATTAGATGATTTGAGTATGCTTAAATGTTTGTAATATGATATTATACATGATCAATTTTGAGAAAAATGCATTGGATAATTTTTCCCCAAAATTGATGCCTTGGCCGAATGTGTAGATCATTTTACTGGTTTGGTATTTTGCATGCACAAGTTCATTAGATGATTTGAGTATGCTTAAATGTATGTAATATGATATTATACATGATCAATTTTGAGAAAAATGCATTGGATATTTTTTCCCCAAAAATTGATGCCTTGGCCGAATGTGTAGGTCATTTTACTGGTTTGGTATTTTGCATGCACAAGTTCATTAGATGATTTGAGTATGCTTAAATGTATGTAATATGATGTATTACATGATCAATTTTGAGAAAAATGCATTGGATGAATTTTTAACCAAAATTGTTAATTGACCGAAAATGGAGATCCTTTTACTTAATTGGATTTTTTGCTTTCAAGTTCATTAGATGACTTAAAATCAATACGGGATATAGATTAGTGATTCAATTGGATTGAAAAACAAATCGAACCACAAAAATCCCTCTTGGCCGAATACAACATGACATGTTAAAGGACTTGATTTTTTGTTCAAATAAATGTTAGACAAGTGTTTTGAACAATTGATGATTAATAAATTAAATTGGTGTTTTTGAAATATTTGGTTAATGAATTAATCATGCAATTACACTTTAATTAATTGAATTTTAAAATTTGGAATATTA
Organism: Zanthoxylum bungeanum; assembly: GCA_019454045.1. Taxonomy (NCBI): domain Eukaryota; kingdom Viridiplantae; phylum Streptophyta; class Magnoliopsida; order Sapindales; family Rutaceae; genus Zanthoxylum; species Zanthoxylum bungeanum. The sequence goes on along the minus strand of SKCR01006724.1, from coordinate 8,354 downwards.
AAATTTAATTAATGGGCTTTTATGTTTAATTGGGCCTTATGGGCTTGAAATTGATTTTATGGCACTTAAGGGTGATTCCTTATTTGGGCTTGGTAATTGGGTTTGACCCACATTGACCAAAGCCCAAGCCTTGATAAATCAATTGAAAGCCCATCGGACTTTAATTAAACACACATTGGTTGTTAGTTGGGCTTGGAGACCCAATTTGATAAGATTTAGAATCTAATCTTTAAAAGCACATTAAAAGTGTAAACATTTAATTTGGAATTAAATAAATTGAATTAATATTGAATGCGACTTAAATTGGATTTAACGGGTAGTTCGATATAATTCGTGAATTCGTACCTTATGTACTTATTCTCAAACGAGTTGGACTCGCGCAAAATCAAACCGTTGATTGAACATTGGATGATCACTTAAACAAAGACTGATTAATTGGATTAGATTGGTTGTATAGCATGTCTTGAATGAATATACATGTATGTGATGAATGAATAGTGTATAGCGGATGGATATTAGAAGGGAAAGGGTAATTTTAGAAATTATTGTAAATTTAGAATTTATAAATTGGACCTGCGTGTCCAGCCTTATCTCTTTTATCTCTTTGTATTCTCTTCTCACCTAATTCCCCTCAATGTAAATGAGGTTTCTCTTATTGTATTATGTAATTGGGTAGAAGTAGAATATTGCTAGCGGGGAGTGGAAAGGGAGTGATTTGTTCTAGGAACAAGTTGTTTTATATATCCATCCGTATATCACTATTAGTTTACTTTATGCACTTTATGATGTTTTAGAAGCATGCTTAAGGGTGTATGATGATGAGACCTAACAAAGATAATAAATTGGTTGCCAATTACGCAAAATCCCTCAATTTATATTAAGCAATTATCCTTCCATTGAAAGATTCTTGTTCAAGATCCAAAATTGGCATTGGTTTGTTGGCCAAAGTCAAGACCTTTGTCAATTGAGGATGTGCTTGAATCATGAGAGTTTTGTTCCACATCGGTGTCTTGTCCAAGTTGTGATTTGTTGGCCAAAGTCAAGATCACTTCTTGTCCAACGACATTGATTACGAAACTTTCCTTGTCAATGGGTCCCGCTTAACCGGAATCATTAGGTTTGTTGTGCCAAAGCCAAGGCCTAGATGGTTCGGAGGATATGGTTAGGAAAATGTATTAGATACATTGGCATAAGTAAATATACATATGTTTTGGACTTGGATGTCCACCTAACCGGATCTAGGAATTGGATGGGATCCAATTGATCTTTGAAATCTACCTAGTTAAATAGCATACAGCTTGTTGGCCAAAGTCAAGGTTGTGTGTTATTTAACGGGATCCTAGCCCACTAGGAAATAGGATTTCCCGAGTTCTCAACAGAGGGTTAGAGACTTGATAAAAATAGTGGGAGGCTAGTATTGAATTTGCAATTTCATTCAGATACTTAGCCTTACGCGTCTTTCAAAATTTTGTTTAATTAATTAAAATTAGTTGGACTAATTCATTGTTATTTTTTTTCTTGTAACAGTTTGACTGTACCCATTTTATCGTTAACTAGATAGTTGGACTATCGTAGTTGAGATGGCAAGCAAGGTAAATGTCCGAGACATCATCATGGGTGACAATGTCTTTAAGGGCACAAACTTCGCTGATTGGGAAATGAACCTGAGGATAGTCATTGGGGCTGAGAGGATGCTGTACATTGTACAAACACCTCTCCCGCCTAATCCCACTGACCCACTTGAGCTGGAGTTATGGAAAACTCACAGCAATGATTGTGACAGCTCAGGCTATTATGTTAGCTTCGATGACTCAGCACTTTCGTCGCCAGAATAGGGACTTGGATCCTTATAGTATGATGGCTAGACTGCGAGATCTCTACCGCTCCAACAAGCGGATGGAAAGGTACGAGTTGGTGAAGAAAATCTTCCACGCCCGAATGACTGAAGACGCATCAGTTGAGGCCAACGGGGCTCAAATGATCGCCGATATTGATGAGTTGGCCAATATGGGAATAGTCTTGGAGGCTGAGCTGACCATAGATTTGATCTTACAGTCACTTCCTGATACTTGGAGACAAATCATAATCAACTATAAGTTGATGGATACGGATGACACTCTTGGAGAGCTGTTATCCATCTTGAAGGAGTCTGAAAAAGAACTCCAAAAAGGGGGCAAGCGCGAGGCGCACTTTTCATCGACCTCTCAGAGGCCAAAGATGGGCCAAAGCTACTGGAGGGGTGAGGAAGAAGAAACATAAGAAAAATGGTAAAGGCAAGTTGAAAAAAGCTTCTGGGAAGCCAAGGGACAAATCTCAAGATGTCTGCCTCAACTGCGGCAAGAAGGGTCACTGGAAACGTGACTGCCGAATGGGCAAGGGACAAAGGGAGGATATCAAGGCAGGCAAGGCAACTAGCCTCTGGTATGTTTGTTATTGAGATTAATATGACTACTTCTAGTTTTAAAAAATTGGATTTTTGATTCTGGTTGTGCTGCTCATATATGTACTGATTTGCAGGATCTGCAGGATAGCAGGATGCTGACTTCAGGGGAGATTGATCTACGAGTCGGAAACGGAACTCCAGTTGCTGTTTTGGCTGTAGGGACTTTTGTTTTGGAATTGCCCTCGGGGCATATGCTTAAACTTTTGAACTGTTATTATATACCTAGTTTGACTAGGAATATCATATCTGTATCTTTGTTAACCCAGCATGGGTACACTTTTGTATTTAGAAACACTGGGTGTTATTTATATAAAATGATGCAGAAATTTGCACTGCTGTAGCAAATAATGGCCTTTATATTTTGAATATAAATGAATCTCCTAAACATAAAATAACAAACAAAAGGCTCAAAAGGAGTAATCTAAAAGATGAAGCTTACATGTGGCATTGTCGTCTAGGACATATAAACAAGACTCGCATATCCACGCTTTCGAAGAGTGGGTACTTGGACGGATTTGATCTTAATTCATATGATGTTTGCGAATCTTGTCTTTTAGGCAAATGCCTAAATCTCCTTTTAGTGGTAAAGGTGAATGTGCCACAGAACTGTTAGCCCTCGTTCATAGCGACGTATGTGGGCCCATGTCTAGCCAGGCTAGAGGTGGATCATTACTTCGTAACCTTTACGGATGATGCATCTCGTTATGGTTATGTGTATCTAATGAGACACAAGTCGGAAACTTTTGAGAAATTCAAAGAGTTTCGACACGAAGTAGAAAAACAAACAGGAAAGAGTATTAAGACATTGCGGTCGGACCGTGGTGGCGAATACTTAAGTTATGAGTTTCAAGATTACTTGTAAGAAAATGGTATTCTTTCACAGTGGACTCCTCCTGGAACACCGTAATTAAACAGTGTGTCTGAACGGAGAACCGTACCTTGTTAGACATGGTAAGGTCGATGATGAGTCGGACTGAGCTACCAATATCCTTCTGGGGATACGCATTAACCAGTGCGGTACTTATTTTGAATAAGGTTCCGTCAAAGTCTGTTGAACAGACTCCATATGAGACATGGACAGGAAGGAAACCAGGTTTCTCTTTCCTAAAGATTTGGGGATGCTGGGCATATGTTAAACATTTGGAAGGTACCAACTAGAACCCAAATCAGATAAATGCCTTTTCGTGGGATATCCTAAGGAAACCAAAGGATATTACTTCTATCACCCACAAGAGAACAAAGTGTTTGTTGCTCTACATGCATTTTTCCTTGAGAAGGAATTCCTAGATGCAGTGGTAAGTGGGAGGAAAGTGGAGCACGATGAAAATCGTAGTGATACTGTTCCTGGCAATGAATCAACGACGGAACATAAACAGACCATCCAGGATGAGTCTGTACCACAATCTTCAGATACACAAGGACCGCGTAGGTCGGAGAGATTCAGGAAGGTACCTGAGAGGTATGGGTTCCTGATCTCGCCTAATGTAGATATTAATCTTATTGAGGATAATGAACCGACTACGTATGAGGAAGCAATACAAAATATTGATTCCGCTTTATGGCAAGATTCCATGAAGTCCGAGATGGATTCCATGTATGCCAACCAAGTTTGGACACTGGTTGATGCACCAGAAGGCGTAAAGCCTATTGGATGCAGATGGATCTTCAAGAAGAAGACCGACATGGATGGCAACGTGCAAACGTACAAAGCTAGGCTTGTAGCAAAGGGGTATCGTCAACAATATGGTATTGATTATGACGAAACTTTCTCACCTGTTGCCATGATTAAATCCATTCGGATAATGCTTACAATAGCTGCATATTTCGATTACGAGATATGGCAGATGGACGTTAAACCGCTTTCCTTAACGGAAACCGTTTGGAGGATGTTTATATGCAACAACCTGACGGTTTTATCGTACCTAGACTTGCAAACAGGTTTGTAAGTTAAATCGATCCATTTATGGATTGAAGCAAGCATCACGGTCATGGAATCAGCGTTTTGATGAGATCATAAAAGAATATGATTTCGTACAAAATGATGATGACCCTTGTGTATACAAGAAGGTTAGTGGGAGAGCACTGACTTTTATTGTCCTTTATGTCGACGACGTATTGCTTATAGGCAATGACATTCCCATGCTAACGTCGGTGAAAGCTTGGCTTTCATTAAAATTCTCCATGAAAGATCTGGGAGAAGCAGCCTTTATTCTGGGAATAAAGATCTACCGGGATAGATCTAGAAAGCTGCTTGGACTCTCCCAGAGTACATATATTGACAAAGTGTTGAAGAGATTCAACATGGATCAATCCAAGAAGGGATTGATGCCATGTCACGTGGTATCCTTCTGTCTAAGGACATGTGTCCTAAGCCTAAAGAAGAGAGAGATAACATGAGTCGAATACCGTTCGCCTCGGCAGTCGGATCGATCATGTATGCCATGATATGTACGCGACCTGATGTGTCATATGCTTTGAGCATATGCAGTCGCTATAAGCCGATCCAGGTGAAGGCCACTGGATAGCTGTTAAGAATATCCTTAAGTATCTTAGACGAACCAAGGATGCTTTCTTAATTTATGGAGGTGGAGAACTTGAGGTGTCTGGGTACACCGATGCAAGTTTCCAAACCGACAAGGACGACTTCAAGTCGCAATCAGGGTATATTTTTTGTTGTGGAATAACGGCAGAGCAGTGAGCTGGAAATCTTCCAAGCAAGATACTGTTGCCGATTCAACAACAGAAGCGGAGTATATTGCTGCATCAGAAGCAGCAAAGGAGGCAGTTTGGATCCGAAAATTCCTAATCGGATTAGGAGTAGTTCCGTTAGCTGCTGAGCCCGTGCCATTGTATTGTGACAATAACGGGGCTATAGCACAAGCTAAGGAACCAAGGTCTCATCAACGATCCAAGCATCGTTCTTCGGCGTTACCATCTGATTCGGGAGATTATACATCGGGCGATGTAAAAGTCGAGAAGGTCGCATCGGATGACAACATTGCAGATCCGCTAACGAAGGCTGTTCTTCAGCAAGTGTTGAACGACATATACATAGTTCAGGTATTAGTGTTGGTTTCTATTAAGGTCCCGGATCGATTATAAGCATGAAAACATTGCGAATACATATCGACGAAGTTGCGGAATACTCACATCGATCGGTTGAGACGATTTGAAGACGAATCAAGCCAAAAAACGCTCACTGTTTGGCGCCACTGCTGTGCAGAATTGCTCACTGGTTGAGCTGATTCGGGTCTCATTTCGAAGCTCCAAACTCCGTCGGATGAGTCCCGCCTCATGGGTGAACCTCCCTAACACCTTCGCAATAGTCGCAAGTGTGCTAGCACTTAGATTTTTCCATGAAAAATCCACTCATTGCCTCCCCAAAGCTCACGTCTGTGAGCTGTGCAGTGAAGAGAAGAGAAGCCCTTGGGCGTGAGATAGAGAGAAGGAGAGATGGAAGAAAGTGTTTATTATTTTAGTAAAGCATTTCCAAAATGCCTTTATATATTTTCCAAGAAAATATGTTAAAACAATTACCAAATAATACATCAAAATAATAAAATGGTAAAAGTCTCAACAACTAACACTATTTCATCTACTTCCATCAACTATTCATTTCACTTATCCAGTGAATGTTGAGTGTCTATCACTCAATCAATCACAATCCATCAATCATCAATCAATCACTCAAAGTGACTTTTGATTTGACGCTTGATGTGACGAGTGATTTGACGCTTGATGTGACTTGCGTTGCCGCACTCGAATTCGAAATACGAATGCGCTCGCAATCACACTCGGGCTCGGTTTCGCTAATTCCTAATTAGCGAGTTTTCCGTCACGTCGTAATTAAATGATTACGCCTAGCAAATTCACTATTCACGTCGCTAACGAATTAATTCTAAATTAATTCGTTCGCCCGAATTAAAATCCAATTTCAATTCCGCGTCGAAATCTAATTTCGTTTAATATATCCAATATATTAATTTACCGATTAATTCCAAATTAATCATTCTCTCTCTTAAGATGATATTTTATCCCAGATAAAATATCTCCGTAATTAATCCTAGATTAATTTTCTCTCTCTTCTATATAATCCCAGATTATTAATGAGTGCGAGTTATGCGTCATCGGTGCATTATCGGGAAGCGACCCATGAGATCCCCGGATAATTCGGCAGTAAATACGGTTGTCGGAATATCCGAATCACGTACGTACCAAGTACTACGTTCTACCGATTTACGAGACAAGATCGGCTTCTAGCAAAGCACGAAGTCTATCCAATTCTCCAGTCATATTCTCTAAGAATATTTAAGATCTATATCAAGGAGTATACCAAGTATCGTGTATATCGGCCCAGTATCGGATAGTCACGTGCTAGGGCTGGGGCTGGATAAGTGTCTGCCCCGTCCGAAGCACATATCGGATGTCTGGTAACTAGTCTCTATAATCGGATATACATAACCTTGTCATAATATCCCGATGGCCGGCCAGCACTTAAGAGCACTAATACCATATCCTGCGTGACATCATCTCCACTATGACTGGAGTGATACTTCCGTCTTGACATCACACCCAACACTCTACGATTCTCAATATACCCAGCATTGGCGTACACAGAACCGGTTAGAGTCCTGGACGACCTCAACTAAAGCATATTGATTGTCGTAAGCATTAGCGGTGCAACTCTCAGGTTAAGACCATACACACCTACCCTGATGTCGGACTCCCATAGACACATAGTCATAATACCAATGGGATTCCGAGGGGTCTATCCAGAGCGAAGCTGTTTCCCGTACCATCGGTGAAACACAACCTCCTATCGCACTTGCATGAGTATCCAATACCCAAATATATGAGAACTATGTCGTTGTGCCCTCACAACGCGCACAAGTGCAATACTAGCCTATTCCGCATTATCGATGTCCAGTCTCGATAATACTCCGGCTAGGGATATTTAATGATCAATCCTTCGGGGACTGATACTGTCTCATATCATTCTCAGTCCAGGAACTAATCATAGGGACCTCTCTTCATTTATATATCTAAGATGATCTAATCACAAATGATGAGAGTGCAATTTCCTTGTCACATAGTTAATTTGTACAACAACAATATGATCTGTACAAATAGTGACGCTATGGGTCATATTATCCAACAATCTCCCACTTGGCACATAGCCAGTCACTCAAGTGTCGAACACCCGAACTATGTACGGTTCGCTCAAATTGCTGAGGAAAGGTTTTTCGTCGGCGGATTTCCATGATTATCGTCTGACGCGATTTATACGATCATCACATCGCCACGATGTATGATCCGAACGAATCAGATGATATAGAAGTATATATCTGGATCGTCGATGAGACCTTTAATTCTTTAGCCTTGTGCTGACGCCTAGCTCAGCTGCTAACAGAACTATATCTAATCTAATTAGATTTATTATCGACCCAAATGGCTTCTATTGCTGCCTCAGCTGTAGCAATAATCTGCATTTGTTGTTTATTCGGCAACAGTATCTTGCTCGGAAGATTTCCAGCTCACTGTCCCGTTATTCAAACTTTATAGTACCGCAGTATTTAACTGTTTGAAACTTGCGGTAGTGATCCCAGTCACTTCAAGTTCTCCTTCTCCATAGTTTAAGACAGCATCTTTAGTTCTCTAAGATACTAACAGATGTCCTTAACTTCAATCCAGTGACTATCACTTGGATTGACCCGATTGTGACTTCATATGCTCAAAGCGTATGAGACACCATATCAAGTACATTTTAAATGTACAATTTCCCAGAGAGTGTTAACAACTCCAAATCTATCCCAGTAGATCTTTATTCCTTGAATAAAGGATGTTACTCCCCAGAATTCTACGGAGAATTTCTATGAAAGCCAAGCTTTCACCAATTGCTTTATAGGAATTT
>SKCR01006723.1:0-13652 GCA_019454045.1 Zanthoxylum bungeanum | reverse complement strand
CAGGTGGATAGATTATGGACATGAAATTTGATTTCGTGACGGATATACCTGAACCTAGAGAGTCTCAATAATGAAACATACTCGTAGAGCACTAGAGCAACATTAAAAAATAATATTGATTATTTATAAAGTCGTTAATGGCTAAACGCAAGATACATGCTAAAGAGACTAGATAGTCATTTGCTTAATTATTGTGTATTTACATTTAATACTGATTAATTTAAATACACATTAATTAATAGTCAAAATGAGTTATTTGACTTATTTCCTAAATGAATATATGTTTTTAATATTTAATGTAAATATTATACATATATTTAATATATTTGTATTTGATTAATTAATTATTTTAATTGTTAAATGATTAAATTAATTAAAATATAAATATCTTACATGGATAATTAAAGTAAATGACATTAGTTGCATTTGTTGACCAAAATAAATATCTAATAAAGTAGTTTATAAGATATTTATGCAAGTTGACCAATGCATTTGAAATGAAAAATTGAAATAAAAAACTTGAATTTTATGCATGTGAATTTCGGCCAAGGCTAAAATTTGACAAGTATAAATTGTTTTCATTTGCTTTTCATTTAGTTTAACTAATACACATTTCACAAAAGCAAAACACCATTGAAGGAACTTAAAGAAAGCTTGAGAAAGAAAGAAAATCCAAAGGAAGCTTGATTTTAGTAAGTTTTTCCAACTTACTATTAGTAAGGAAATTGTTCCTTAGGATCTAGGCTTCAATATATGATATCTTTAGGTTATTTCTTTCTTTGTTCTTTGTGGTTTTTTGTTGATGGAAACTTTGGTGAAATTGTAAAGCATGTATGATGATGGAAGTATGTAACTAGTGTAGTTGTAACATTCTTTTAAGGTTTTGGAAACCATGTTGCTATTCTAGAGTTGTTGACCCACTCTTAAATGACCTAGATTTGATCTTGAGTTGTTTCATTGCGTTGAGACTTGAATTGGATGAAAGATTGATGATTGAAACATTTGATTTAATGTAATTAGCCTAATTTGTCCAATTTGTGGAAATTGAAAAATTAGGGTTTATAACTAATTCCAAATTTGGGGGTTTTCATATATGTTGAGAATTTAGGTGTGTATATGATGCATGCAAAGTTTCATGTTGATTGGATTTCATTTGGATGAGTTTTTGAAGCATGAAATGACCAAATGGTCAACTTGGGCACCAAATGGTGCATTCGGCCAAGATAAAGAAAATTGGGGTTTGGTTTCTTTGGTGTTTTGATGTTTTGAACATCATAAGTTCATCTTAGAAATGATTTAGAATCATTCAAAATTGATTGGATCAATTTCGGACTAAACGGACAAAAAATACAAAGCAAGGGTATTTCGGTAAATTCACTTAAAATTGTTTTATTGAATTTATTTTCATAATTTGATTATTGGAATATTAATAAATATGTTTATTTAATTTTCCGAGAAAAAGTTTTGAATCTGAAAATCGGATTTTCACCGCTTCCGCTGCGTTACCGGACTTACCCCCTAAATAACCCCTTCATAGCAAACATGGATATCGGGGAAAAGGAAACCCGAGGAACATAAAACTTTACGGCAAGGATAGAAAGACCATGGTGGGCCCAAAAAAAAAAGAAAAAAAAGAAAAAAAAAAGAAAAAAAAAAGAGAGACGAAAAAAGAAGAAGAAGATTGTTTTTAAGTCCTTAATAGTTAGGCATAAGTCCAATGATGAAATGTTAGCTTTAGGATGAACGTTAGAAACGATAAGTGCAAGATGTGCTCTCATCCGGTATTCTGAATGGATTGATCTCGGCTAGACTCATGAGCACTTGATTACGAGATCTCAACAGTCGAAGCCTGAGTAGTTGGCGAGATGACTAGTTGAGAGATGATGGATCAGTGAATGACCGTTTGCCTAGATGTCCACCCTGGTTTATTTATGCTACGATATATGATATGGTTGGAAGCAAAGAAAAAGTCTCTGCAATGAAAAGAAAAGAAAAACGGGCCGCCTATCACCGATAAGCGTGAAGTTACCCATGGGCGAGTATTAGGACCACCATGAGGAGAAATGCTACCTTAAAGGGTAGGTGTGTCAAAGAAAAAAGAGAAAAGAAAAAAAAAGAAAGAAAGAAAGAAAAAATAATGAAAAGAAAGAGACAAGGAAAAAAAAAGATCATATCATGTTGAGTATGACGAAGTAATCACAGAGTGTGATCAAGACATCTAGGTTGGTTAGACCCACCGATCCGATTCTCCGAGACAAAATCATCGAGTTGGCTTATTTAAGGATTAAGCTGCGAAAGAGCCTTGGCACACACACACTAGGAGTCTAGTTCAGATCACTCATTCAGACGATCGGAGCTGAGTGTATTAAAGTACTTTGAAGGTTCTCTGGTTTCGACGCGAAGCATCCATTGATGACGAAAATATGCTTAGCTATGAGGATTATCACGTGAGAGGCAGTACAGTATAAACCATCACAGTGTTAGTATCAGTTTTGGAGATGTCCCAGGGTTGAGACCCACGTCATCAGTATCAGTATTGCCGGGTATGGCACTCTGGGGGCGAGGCCCACATTAACATCAGTATCAGTCTTGCCGGGTATGACACTCCGGCTATGGAGACACATCAACATCAGTATCAGTCTTGCCGGGTATGGCACTCCGTTATGGAGACGCATCAACATCAGTATCAGTTTTGCCAGGTACGACACTCCGGGTATGGAGATATTATAGCGAGCCTCAGGAATGGGGTTTAGCATGCCAGGTACGGCACTCCGGGTATGGAGATATTACAGCGACGCCTCGGGTATTAAATCAAATCACTTCCTAATTAAAAGATTTTTCCTTATCACACACTAATTAAAAATATCTCCAATAATTACACAAATCCTTTCCCTTTTCAAACAAGGTAAACCCCAACCCTTGCCTATAAAAAGAAGCCTTCAGCAACACATCAAACCCCTAGCTCATTCTCACAAAAACACAAAGAAGAAAACCCTAGCCTATTGCCATCCAAACATACCAAACTAACCCCTCTATTGCTCTTAAACGAACTATCTGAAACTTTCCCTCCATATTGCCGCACATTCCACCCAACACACACACACCCTTCACGGAACATCGTACACTTAACGCACCACATAAAGCCACGCTAATAATGCACACCACCCTCAACACGCCACACAGCCTCCCACTGCTCACTCATATCCCTCTCACCTCATGTGAAGACACAAGTAAGCCACTTACCCCCTCCATTGACGCAACAAACAAACCCTCTAATCAAGCCACTCACTAGCCATCTTCATCAAACCTTGCCCTAGCAGCCCTCATGACCACTCAACAAACCCTTCACGCTCAGACCTTAAGCAAACCCCTTCAATCCATGCAAAAAACTGCCACGAATGACCCCTTCACTCACCGACTAAGCCAAACAAATAAACTGACACTCACACACTGACCAAGCATTCGCAAAACCTGCCATTCTCTCTCTCCAAACCAAGCCGAGATTAAACCCTTCAAGCAGCCAATAAACCAACACAAAATGTAAACAAAAGTCTAACCCTTGAACCGAAACATAAAACAACCTCTAACTGTAGCCCTAAAACAGCCCAAAACAGTCACCGACTTAACCCCAAAACAGCCCAGAAAACCGACCAGAAAACTGTTAGGTTTATTCTAGGTCCCAAGATCATACAAGACATGAAATCATGTGTGAATACATCAAAGGAGGTAGCGGAATACTCATCGATCGGTTGAGACGAATCAACAACAAACAAAACAAGTTTTGGGCTCTCAAGTGGCGCCAATCACTGCAGTTCACTGCCCTCCAAATCAGAATTTTAAGCTGCGAAAATGAGCTCCAAGATTGCGTCAAACGAATCCCGACTCATGGGTGAACCTCCCTACCAACTTCGCAAGTCTCGTAAGTGTGCTAGCACTTGAGTTTTTGCCACAAAAACTCACTCTTGCTTCCCCATTGCTCACGCCATTTTGGCTTCAAAAACAGTGAGCTAACTGCCCATTTGGGCGTGAGTTTGAAGGAGAGAAATGAGAGTGAAGAATGTTGTGTATTGGTTGTGTAATTGTGTGGTAAAACCTTTTCCAAAAAGGTTATATATTTTTTCCATAAAATATATAAGCATTTACCAAATAATAAATCAAATAAATAAAATGGTAAATACTCCCACCATCTTTCACTATTTCAACCACACACATCAACTATTCATTGTCACTTTAATAAAGTGATGTAAGTCTTTCAATCAATCAATCATATCAATCAATCACATCACTCAAAGTGACATTTGATTTGACGCTTGATGTGACGAATGATTTGACGCTTGATATGACTTGCGTTGCCGCACTCGAATTCGAAATACGAATGCGCTCGCAATCACACTCAGGCTCGGGTTCGCTAATTCCCAATTAGCGATTTTTCCGTCGCGTCGTAATTAAATGATTACGCCTAGCGAATTCACTATTCACGTCGCTAACGAATTAATTCTAAATTAATTCATTCCCCCGAATTAAAATCTAATTTTAATTCCGCGTCAAAATCTAATTTCATTTAATATATCGAATATATTAATTTACCGATTAATTCCAAATTAATCATTATCTCTCTCTAGACGTTATTTTATCCTAGATAAAATATCTCCGTAATTAATCCTAGATTAATTTTCTCTCTCTACTATATAATCCCAGATTATTTAAGAGTGCGAGTTATGCGTCATCGTGGATTATCGGGAAGCGACCCATGAGATCCCCGGATATGTTGGCAGTAAATACGGTCGTCGGAGTATCCGAATCACGTACGTACCAAGTACTACGTTCTACCGATTTACGAGACAAGGTCGACTCCTAGCAAAGCACCAAGTCTTCCCATTCTCCGGACATATTCTTATAAGAATATTTAAGATCTATATGAGGCGTAGTCTACTAAGTATTGTGTATATCGGCCCAGTATCGAATAGCCACGTGCTAGGGCTGGGGCTGGATAAGTGTCTGCCCCGTCCGAAGCACATGTCGGATGTCTGGTAACTAGTCTCTATAATCGGATATGCATGACCTAGTCATAATATCCCGATGGTTGCGCAACACTTAAGAGCACTAATACCGTATCCTGCGTGACATCATCTCCACTATGACTGGAGTGATACTTCCGTCTTGACATCACACCCAATACTCTACGATTCTCAATATACCCAGCATTGGCGTACACAGAACCGGTTAGAGTCCTAGACGACCTCAACTAAAGTATATTGATTGTCGTAAGCATTAGCGGTGCAAGTCTCAGGTTAAGACCAAATACACCTACCCTGATGTCGGACTCCCATAGACACATAGTCATAATACCAATGGGATTCCGATGGGTCTTTCCAGAGCGAAGCTGTTTCCCGTACCGTCGGTGAAACACAACCTCCTATAGCACTTGCATAAGTATCCAATACTTAAATATATGAGAACTATGCCATTGTGCCTTCACAACTCGCACAAGTGCAATACTAGCCTATTTCGCATTATCGATGTCCTGTCTCGATAATACTCCGGCTAGGGATATTTAATGATTAATCCTTCGTGGACTGATATTGTCTCATATCATTCTCAATCCAGGAACTAATCATATGGACCTCTCTTCATTTATATATCTATGGTGATCTAATCACAAACGATGAGAGTGCAATTTCCTTGTCACATAGTTAATTTGTACAACAACACCATGATCTGTACAAATAGTGACGCTATGGGTCATATTATCCAACAATCTCCCACTTGGCACATAGCCAGTCACTCGAGTGTCTAACACCCGAACTATGTACGGTTCGCTCAAATTGCTGAGAAAAGATTTTCGTCAGCGGATTTGCATGATTATCGTCTGACGCGATTTACACGATCATCACATCGCCATGATGTATGATCCGAACGAATCAGATGAATATCGAAGTATATATCTGGATCATCGATGAGACCATTAATTCTTTAGCCTGTGCTGACGCCTAGCTCAGCCGCTAACAGAACTATATCTAATCTAATTAGATTTATTATCGATCCAAATGGCTTCTATTGCTGCCTCAGCTGTAGCAATAATCCGCATTTGTTGTTTATTCGGCAACAATTATCTTGCTCAGAATATTTCCAGCTCACTGTCCCGTTATTCAAACTTTATAGTACCGCTGTATTTACCGGTTTGGAAACTTGCAGCAGTGATCCTAGTCACTTCAAGTTCTCCTACTCCATAATTTAAGACATCATCTTTAGTTCTCTAAGATACTAACAGATGTTCTTAATTTCAATCCAGTGACTATCACTTGGATTGTCCTGATTGTGACTCCATATGCTCAAAGCGTATGAGACACCAGGTTACGTACATTATTCAATGTACAATTTCTCAGAGAGTGTTAACAACTTCAAATCTAGCCCAGTAGATCTTTATTCCTTGAATAAAGGTTGTTACTCCCAAGAATTCTACGGAGAATTTCTATGAAAGAATATCTATGAAAGCCAAGCTTTCACCAATTGCTTTATTGGGAATTTCATTGTCAGTGCTCTCCCACTAACCTCCTTATATACACAAGAATCATTTCGTTTTGAATTAAATCATAAACCATTATGATTACATCAAAACGTCAGTTCCAAGAACCTTATGCTTGCTTCAATCCAAATATGGATCGAATAACCCGCAAACCTTGTTTTTCGGTTATACAAAATCGTCAGGATGTTGTAAGAATCCTCCAAGAGGTTTCCTTTTCAGGAAAGCGATTTTGATCTACAACTGACACATTTCATAAATGAAATATCCAGTTATCTACAAGCATCTTCAAAATGGATTTGCATGGCAACAGGTAAAAGGTTGAACCATTATTAACACAATGTTGATAACAATACCTTTCAGTCACAAGCCTAGCTTTGTACGTTGGTATGTTGCCATCCATATATGTCTTCCTTGAAGACGTTTACGGTACCAATAGGCACAATGCCTTGTGGTACAACAACTAGTATCCAAACATAGTTGTTATACATGGAATCCATTTCGGACTCATGGCACTTTGCCATGAAAGGGAGTTGATACCTTGTATCATTTCCTCGTACATAGTCGGTTGGTATTCCTCAATAATATTTACATCTTTAAGGGGTTACATCAGAAACCCATACCCTAGGTTGTTTTCTGATTCTCTCCGATCTACGCGGTTCTTGTGTATTTGAAGGTTAATGGTTTAGTTTCATCATTGATGAACTATTTATGTTCCATTATGGACTTCGTGCCTTGAACAGTATTACCCCGATTTTTATCGAGTTTTACTGTCCTCCCACTTACCACTGCATATCGGTATTCCTCTCAGGAAAACCGCATGGTGAGCAACAATCATATTGTTCTCATGTGAGATTTA
Source organism: Zanthoxylum bungeanum (assembly GCA_019454045.1). Lineage (NCBI taxonomy): Eukaryota > Viridiplantae > Streptophyta > Magnoliopsida > Sapindales > Rutaceae > Zanthoxylum > Zanthoxylum bungeanum. The sequence goes on along the minus strand of SKCR01006723.1, from coordinate 6,270 downwards.
TAAGCACTATACTTTGGTTTCCATTAGGATAACCTATATATGGCACTTATCCAATTTGGGTTCTAATTTGGCATCATCCAAACGTTATGCCCAGCATATCCATATTATTAGGAATGAGAAACCCTGTTTCTTTCCTGTTCATATCCTATATGATATCTGTCAAACAGATTTATATAGAACCTTATTCTAAATAAGTTTTGCACTGTTAATACATATCATGTTTGAAGGAAATGATAGCTCACAGCGACTCGTGATAAACCTTATCATGTCCAACAAAATTCGGTTTTTAGTTTGGACACACCGTCAAACTGACGTGTCTCGGGAGGAGTCCTCATCTGAAAGAATACTGTACTCTTTCATGTATATTTGAAACTTACTGCTTAAGTATTTCATTACGGTCTTACCGTGACGGCATAATACTATAGTCGATCTATTTATCTACTTCGAAACTCTAAAAGTTCTTGATTTGTGTTCTTCAAAAGAAACATATAACTATAACGTGATGCCACATCTGTTAAGGTCACGAAATATTCATGTTCACATCTAGCCTAGCTAGATATGGGCCCACTAAATTCACCATGAATAGGGCTAACAGATCGGTGGCACTTACACTATTACCAAGTAAACAGTGTTTTAGGTACTTTACCTAACAAACTAGATTCGTAGACTTTATTTGAATAGTCAAATCAGTCCTAGTACCCACTCTTCAAAAGTACGGATATACGAGTCTTGTTTAATTCTGTCCTAGACAACAATGCCACAAATAAGTCTCTACTTGATCAAATCAATTTGAGCTATTTATTTGTCATTTTATATGTTTTGAGATTTTAATTATATTCAAAATATAAATTCTGTTATTCACATCTAATGTGTTTATCTCAGTATCATCTTTATATAATGAAACACTTAGTGTTCTAGAATATAAAGGTTTATCCACAATGGATTAAACACTTATATAGAGATAATGTCTCAAGTCAAACTAGTTACATTATAACAGTTCCTTATTTAAGTACACACCCAAAGGGTAGTTCCTAAACTTAGGTATCTACGGTCGAAACAGTGACTTTCGTCCCGTTTCCGATTCGCAGAGCAATCTCAGCTTGAAGTCAGTATCCTGCTCAAAGTAGATTCTGAACATCAATACATATATTTTATGTACCACAATAAGTATTTAAAATATAATTTCAATACTAGTTGTGAACATAATTTTGACAAACATTTTTAAAGTCAGAGCCTTGCCCTTTCTTTAATTCCTTCGTGCATGCCATATCCAAATGGTAGTCACTTTGGTATATGTCAATTATCCTTTTCAATATTTTAGGAACCTTAGGCCAAGCCTTGGGTTTTTAGAATATCGAAACGATGTGCACCTCTCGCGCTACATGCCCAATTGCAAACTTTGACTTTATCTCCTCTAGAATAGTCAATTAATTCTCCAAGAATTATAAATTGCAATTTTAATACTTCTTATATCTAAAATTAGATTTATGACAAGTATATTAAATTAAGCATTAAAGTCATCATCACATAAATCTTCAAAAGATTTTATGCTCTACTTATTTTGCTTAATTTTGGGCGTAAGGTAAATAAGTTATTTTATCAAATAAAGTAACCTATTATTTATTCCCAATTTGAAAATTAAATCATTTAAAATATTTTAATCCCAAATTATATTTTAATATCCAACTTTTCAATTTTATCTTGATTACAATAGTCCAACTATTTAATCAACGATTAGTGGTACTATATATATTATAATGATTATAATAGTCCAACTATATAATCAAATATAATCCAAATTAATTAACCTCAATTACATTGATTACTATAATCCATTATAAAATCAACTGTAAACTGAAATTAATTAATTCAAATATATTGATTAATATAATCCAATTATATATAATCAAGTATAATACAGTCCAACTGTTTATTAAAACAACAATTTAAATATTAGGTCCAACTAACATTAATATTACGACGAAATAATTTGAATGAGCGCGTATGGCGAGTAATTGAACGAATATTGTAAATTCAATTCTTGCCTCCCACTATTTTTCGTCGAGCCTCTAACCCTCTGTCGAGTACTCGGGAAACCGTGTTTCCTAGTGGGCTAGGATCCCGTTAAATATCACACAATCTTGACTTTGGCCAACAAATTGTATGATAATTAACTAGGTAGATCTCTAAGATCAATTGGATCCAATCCAATTCCTAGATCCAGTAGGTGGACATCCAAGTCCTAAACATATATCATATATATGCCTATATATCCAATATATACCCTAACCTATTTCCTCTGAATCAACTAGGCCTTGGCTTTGGCACAACAAACCTAGTGATCCCAGTCAAGCGTTGACCCATTGACCATGGAAGCTTCGTAATCAATGTCGTTGGACTAGAAGTGGTCTTGACTTTGGCCAACAACCACAACTTGGACAAGACACCAATATGGAACAAAGCCTCGTGATTCAAACACATCTTCGACGGACAAGGGCTTGACTTTGGCCAACAACCCATGACAATCTAGGATCTTGAGCAAGAATCACTCAATGGAAGGAAAAGACGCATGATATTTGATGAGGGCTTTTCGCGTGCAAATTGGCTACCAATTTCATTATCTTTGTTAAGGTCTCATCATGAAACACCCTTAAACATGCATTCTAAATATATAATAAAGCGAGTATGAAAATAAATAATAATGATATGTGGATGGATACTTTACATTGATCCTAGATCAAATCTCTGTTAGACAGTAATGACCCATAGCGTCACTATTTTGTAAATGATATTGTATTATTGTACAAAATTAACTATGTAGTAATGAAATTGCCTTTTACCGTTTTGTAATTTATTTACTTTGATATATAGATGGTAAAAGTCCCTTTGATTAATTCCGGATTGAGATGATATGAGACAGTATCAATCCATAAAGGTTTAATCATTAAATATCCCTAGTCGTAGTATTATTGAGATTGGACATCGATAATGCGGAATAGACTAGTACTACTGCACTTGTGTGTGTTGTGAGGGCACAATAGCATAGTTCTCATATATTTGAGTATTGGATACTTATGCAAGTGCGGTAGGAGGTTGTGTTTTACCGATGGTACGGAAAACAGCTTCGCTCTGGATAGACCCCGCGGAATCCCATTGGTAGTATGTCTGCGTGTCTATGGGAGTCCGCTTCAGGGTAGGTGCATATGGTCTTAACCTGAGACTTGCATCGCTAGTACTTGCGACAATCGGTAGACTTTAGTTTTGGTCGTCCGGGGCTTTAACAGGTTCTGTGTACACCTCTTCTAGGTTTATCGGGAATCGTAGTGTTTTGGGTGTGATGTCAAGACAGAAGTATCACTTCAGACATATGGAGATGATGATCGCGCAGGATACAGAACTAGTACTCTATAATGGTTGCAACCATCGGGATAATATGACAAGGTCAGGATTATCCGATTCAAAGAGACTAGTTGCTTGATGTCCGATATATGTATCGTACGGGGCAGACACATCTCCAGCCCCAGGCCTACATGTGATCATCCGATACTGGATCATATACACTACACTACGGTATACTACGCCTGTTATAAGATCTTATATTCCAATAAGAATATTTCTGGAGAATTGGGTAGGCATGGCGTTTTGCTAGAGGCTAACCTTGTCTTGTAAATCGGTAAAAACGTAGTACTTGGTACGTACGTGTTCGGATAATCTGACGGCCGTATTTACTGCCAACATATCCAGAGATCTCTTGGGTCGCTTCCCGAAGATTCACCAATGACGTATGATTCAAACTCGATTAATCTTGGATTAATTACGGAGAGACTTTAATCTTGGATAAAGTACTATACATAGAGAGAGAACGATTAATTTGGAATTAATCGTAAAATTATTATATTCGATATAATAATCGAAATTCGATTTCGACGCGAAATTAAAATTAGATTTTAATTCGGGCAAACGAGTTAATTTAGAATTAATTCGTTAGCGACGTAAATAATAATTTCGCTACGCGCAATTATTTATTTAAATTCGATTTAATTAACGTCGCGACGAAAGTTCGGTATTTCGGAAATATCGAACCCGAACGCGTGAGTACGCGTGGGCCCACTTTCATTTGGGTTGTGTGGGGCCCACATGACACATGTCATTTTATGCATTATTTAATTGTAATACATTGCATGGTGATAGTGTACAATACACTCAATGGTTTTGCATGGAGTTTGAGTGTTTGACACTCTAAGCATTGCATGATTTGTGTCATAAGTTTATTATTAATTTAATAAATATGATGGCATAAATATAAATTGATTTTTGTAACAAAAATCATAACACTCTCTCCCTCTCATGACCGAAACTTCACTGATGCAGTTTGGCTCTCCATTTTTCTTCCATTTTCTTAAGAACTTTGTGATAAAGTGTATAAGTTTAGAACTTAATACACATATAGGCTTGCACCTTCAAGGGATCATACAAAGGTGTTATGGGAAACTAATCTTTGAGCTTGGATTGATCAACAAAGCTTGGAGCTTCTTTTTTTTACCTTGGCCGAATCATCCAAAGCACAAAGGAGGTGGTTTTATTTCATCAACGCATCCGCATTCCGATCTTGGTGAGTATGATTCCGCCATACTTCAATATTGTTCATTCATTATATGTTTTGTTTGCTCTTTTGATCTTGGGACATGGATTAGAATTTCCAACAATGGTATCATTGAGCTTAAAGAGCATGAAAATATTTAGGGTAATATTTGGGCAAAATTGATTGAAGCATGATTTGATGATTTTGATTGATTAAGTATGCTTAATGTGTTTAATTACACATCATGTATACATTATCAATATCACGAAAAATAAATTGGATTAATTTTTCCCCTCTTGGAGAGGCTTGGCCGAATACTACCTAGACCTTGGAGATGATGATTTGTGTTTATAAGATCATTGGATGACTTTAAACGACCATAAATGACGATTTGTGATTCGATTGGATTGAAAACGAAATCGGTAATTTTTCATCACCTTGGCCGAATGCATGAAAGAAGATTAGGGTTGATTTTTTGATTAAATAATGTTGGACATGTATTTAAGATAAAAAATATGATTAATGGATTAATTTGATATTTTGGAAATATTGATTTAAAGGATTAATCATGACATTACACTTTAATTAATTAAGTTATAAATTTGGAATTTTAAAATTTGATTAATTGGGCTTAATTTTGAATTGGGCCTAAACTATTATATTTGGACATAATGGGCTTGGTTGGACCAAGTAGGTTTGGGCAAATTGGATTGGATCCAAAAATGGGCCTAAATCACTCCATCAAGTCCAAATGTAATAAATGGGCTTTTTATGTTAATTGGGCCTTATGGGCTTGATATGATTTTTATGGCAAATGAGGGTGATTCCTTATTGGGCTTGGAAATTGGGTTTGACCCACATTGACTAAGGCCCAAGCCTAATGAAATCAATTGAAAGCCCATCGGACTTTAATTAAACGGACATTGGATGTTGATTGGGCTTTGAGACCCGATAGAATTAGATTTGGAATCTAAGTCATAAAAGCACAATAAAAGTGTAATATTTAATTTGGAATTAATATAAGGATTAGTATTGAATACGACTTAAATTGGATTTGACGAGTAGTTCGATATAATTCGTGAATTCATACTATAAGTATTTATTCTCAAATTGAGTTGGACTCGCGCAAATGCAAACATTGTTTGAACATTGTATTGTCACCTAATTAAGACTAATTAATTGGATTTGATTGGTTGTATAACATGCCTTTGATGAATGAATGTGGATGTAATGTATGAATAGTGTATATTCGGATGGATATTAGAAGGGAAGGGTAATTTTAGAAATTATTGTAAATTTCGAATTTATAAATTGGACCTGCGTGTCCAGCCTTTCTCTTATTGTCTCTTTGTATTCTCTTCTCACCTAATTCCCCTCAATGTAAATGAGGTTTCTCTTATTGTATTATGTAATTGGGTAAGAGTAGAATAGTTCTAGCGGGGGAAGGAAAGGAGTGATTTGTTCTAGGAACAAGTTGTTGTTCATATCCATCCGTATATCGCTATTACTTTACTTTACGGGCTTTATGATGTTTTAGAAGCATGCTTAGGGTGTATGATGATGAGACCTAACAAAGATAATTAATTGGTTTCCAATTACACAATGACAAACTCAACCGAAAATCCCTCAAACAATATTAAGCGATTTTCCTTCCGTTGAGTGATTCTTTCTCAAGATCCGAAATTGGC
>SKCR01006722.1:0-13665 GCA_019454045.1 Zanthoxylum bungeanum | reverse complement strand
ACGATGGAATTGCAATGCTCGTTGTCGTTCTTTAGGAATGGTGTCTATTAATCGCGAAGACAAGATTGAATTCATTAGAGATGGCTTGAGTAAGGAGTCTTTAGATGATATATCTTCGACTCTTGAGACGCATCCCAGTGGACATGTTCACATAGCCTTTCGCAATTACATAGACAATTTCAAAAGAAAGACAACAGTTAAGTCTCGGGAATCTGACTCAAAAAGACCCTGTTTGCCAATTTATAAGAAAATTGGATGGGAAGCTTGTCCCTGACGCATAGACGTCAATCAAGCCGTATTTGTAAATATTATATCTCTTTGTTTGTTTTTTCCTAATAATTGTGATTTGTTTTGTTGTTTTCTTTTATTTCTCCGACAGGATCCAGATCTTGTTGACTATCACGATCTATTTTACTATTTTGCTACTAATCGTCCTTTGGAAGATACTTGTGCTATTTTTACTCACCCTTTTCAGGTATTATAAATTCAACTCATCATTGCACATTTGAAGATATCCAGAGTAAAACATGGAAGCCACTTCAAGAAGACGAGTTGAAAACATTGTGTGTTTTGCGGTAGTACTGTTGGTACTAAACCACAATACATAGAAGCAGCACAGGAATTGGGTCGAGTCTTAGCCGCAAGGAATATACACTTAATATATGGCGGAGGTAATCTTGGACTAATGGGGATCGTTTCAAAGGCCGTACAGGAAGGAGGCAGTCATGTTTTGGGAATCATCCCAAAACCCTTGGCAGAAGCAATCTTATTGAACCAACAAACGGAGAGGAACTGATCGTGCCAGGTATGTCTGAACGACTGGTAGAAATGATTAACCGTTCTGATGCTTTTATTGCTTTGCCAGGTGGCTTGGGCACATTGGAGGAAATTTTTATTGTACTATCTTGGGCGAACCTAAACATACACCAGAAACCAATTGGGCTGTACAACGTTGATGAGTTTTTATGATTTTCTTTGTGTGTTTCTTGATGATGCTCGAAGAAATGGGTTCGTGTCAAAACCTTTAAAAGAACTCCTCTTTACTGCCAGAACTGCTCCAGATTAATTGACCAACTCATAGCCTATGAACCGAAAGTTGACCCTATCATTTCAAAATAAATTGGTCCGAGGACGATCGTGGTAAGAGACGTCGAATTAATCTGGATCTTAACCTGTTAATTTTCCTGTAGAATTTCAACTAACCAGGTATTATTTTAAACTCTCTTCTTCTACTGTTTAAGACATTGGGGACAATGTCTCATTTAGGTTTGGGGGTGAGGTTAGTTAATAGTACTTGTTTGTATTGTTATTTTTATTTTTAGTCCAAAATTTTTCGAAAAATACAAAAAAATTGAAAAATTTTCAAAAATTACAAAAATATTTTGCATTTTTGTGTTTTTATTTTGACTAAAAAGGTGAATTGGTAAGAAATAGCCGAGTAAGGAGTTTTTACTCTTGAGACGTATTTCAATCCATTTATTTCGAAATAAGTTAATTTTTGTTTATTTCATTTTGAATTATTTAATTTGTGAATTCTCCATAATACTGACTAAAATGAATCTTCATATGCTCATTTGACAGGTATTATGAACTTACATAGAAACATACAGTCATGAGTTAAAATTGAAAAGTTTGTAATATTTCGTGCTATAGTTTAATTGGAGGAAGCATCTCTAAATAGTGATGGAGTAAAAAAAAAAAAAAAAAAAATTTCTGATGTACACAAATAAAGTATCTAAGATCCGAGTTATTAAGTCTGTAAGGGTGTTTTAACACCTAGTGCCCTAAAACCAACTGGTTTGGGAGTCATTGGCCCAAAGCTCGCTACATGGATCAAAGATACTGCAAAAAAATATATATTTATATCTGAAGTCTGAGTAATTAAGTTCGTAGGGGTGTCTTAACACCTGGTGCCCTAAAGCCAACTGGTTTGGGAGCCACCGACCCAAAGCTTGCTACATAGACGGAAGGTATTGTATATAAATAAAAAGTCAAAATTCAGAAAAGCAAAGAAAAAATCAGAAAAATCAAAAAAAAATTATTCCATTACTACAAAAAGGTGTGAGTCTGATAGAACTTTAGGACAAAAATATTACTCTCTTATCAACTGCACTTATGACTGTTGTGGGCAAAAAAATGAGTTGTTTAATATTTTGTTGGTTGTGTATATGGAAAATGGTAAAAATAATCGGAGAATTTACTTATTTGGTAATTTAGAAAGAAACAAAACAACTAGTAACTTGTAGTAGAAGTTTCACCTGATTAGTTACTAACTTTCTTTATTCTCTTTTCGCTTGTCTTTTTACTTTTGTGTGCATTAGTTTTAATACATTTTTACTTTTGTAAAATGTTTGTGGGTATCATTGCTGTAAACCCTCAAGAGACTACAACTCGTCCACTAGGGACACCTAGGGGTTTAAATGCTGCTTGTTGCATATGCTAAATGCAACCGTGATCCCTACGAAAATGGCTTAGTTAAATTTTATTCTGTTATTTTATTCTGTATTTTGCTCGAGGACTAGCAAAATGTTAGGTTTGGGGGTGTGATGAGTGGTATTTATATCACTATTTCCCACTCATTTAACCTAATATTTTGTATTGTTTCTTGAGTTTTGTGAATGTTTTGATGTGTTTTGTGTTATTTTGTAGATAAATAAAGTTTCAGGACATTCTGGAGGTGATTTGGAGCAAAACAGTGAAAATTGGCGAAAAAGGGCATTTTGGTAAATTCCAGCGTCGCGCCGCCCAGACCTTCCGCGTCGCGACGCCCAGCATGCGCCGAATCTGCTAAAGTGCGCCGGGTCAACATGTCAGAATTTGAGAAGTTTGACTTTGCTAACATGCGCCGTGCCACGTGTCACCATCACATCCAATCTGCTAACGTGCGCCGTGCCACGTGTCAACATCATATGCTGCCGACACTCAGACTTGACACGTGTCGCCTCGTCATCAGCCACGTCAGCGTCAACGAGTCAACTTTGCCATGTGTCATGCCACATCATCATCGTCCACGTCAGCAGGTCAACCTAGTCAACTTGCCACGTCAGCTCAGCCAATCACAACTTGACACGTGTCGCCACGTGTCGCCATCCTATTGTGCCGACAAGTGAACAGTCAGCCGTCACGCCACGTCATCCATGTCATCGCCACGTCGTCGCCGCGTCAGCATGACGTCATCAATGACATCATCACAATAATTGAGAATTAGCCGCCTTGACACGTGTCGCGTGAACAGTCAGCCGCCTTGCTACGTGTTGCCTTCTCATTGTGCCACGTCGACAAATCCAGCGTCGCGACGCTGAGGACCTTGGCGTCGCGACGCCCGAACAGTGAAAAATTTTCCTATAAATACCAGCGCGAATTTTCATTTTTCAGTTGTTATTCTCTCTCTTCAAATTACGTGTAAAGAGAGTTTCTCTCTCTAAAAAAATTTAGTTTTTAATTTTTTTTACTTTTGTAATTTAATTTTAATTACTTTTTGTAATAATAATAAGTTTACTTTCTTTTTTTTATTTTTTACAGTTTTACTATTTACCATGATGAGGTAATTCCTCCAGCTAAGGTGAAAGGTAATTCTTTTACTGTTGCTCTTTAGTTTAATCTCCCTTAAAAATAATATTTACTAATTAAAATACTGATTAATAAATGATACCGCTATATTGGTCGGTTGGGAAATTTATTTAATCTGGTTTAAACCTGACTTAATCAAGGAAACCGCTATATTGGTCGGTTGGTATATTTATTTTCTGTTGGTTTGAACCTGATTAATCAATGATACCGCCAGATTGGTCGGTTAATAAATTTATTTTATCTGGTTTAAACCTGACTTAATCAAGGAAACCGCTATATTGGTCGGTTGGTATATTTAATTTCTGTTGGTTTAAACCTGATTAATAAGGATACCGCCAGATTGGTCGGTTAATAAATTTATTTTGGTACCGCCTTTATGGCTGGTTTATGGACAAATATTACCGCCTATATGGCTGGTTGGACTTAATTGGACTTAATCAGGATACCGCCAGATTGGTCGGTTGGTTAAATAATATCACAAGTTTATATATTATTTTATTGGAGATTTCTAAATTAGTAATAGTAAAAGTAATTCCTTTTACCTTAGCATTTTATTTTATTGTATTTTTACTTTTCAGTATTTATTTTAACGCAATTATTTTTCAGCATTTTATGTCTTTTATTTTCAAGTTTTTACCAGCCCTAGCTATGTGTAATAACTAAGTTAGTATCTAGGGTTGTGATGAAATTCAATGTCACGGGTTTATAAGGGTTAGATTATAATTTGGGTAATATAAAGATTTATTTATTGAGTCTTATTCTCAATGCTCTTTAATTAACAGGCCATTAATTAAATTGATTAGGTAAACTTAAAATGAACTAGACATAGGGATTTTAAGTTTAAGACCTTAGATTCAATAGCCCACGATCTTCCTTAAGGATAGATAACCCTTTCAATAGATTTCCTTACAGGATAGGAATATACCTGTCGGGCGGGGGTAGTCTTAATTGGAACTTAATCGTAATGAATCTAGGTAATTTGGTTGACATAGACATATGGTTCAATTGGATTATACTAGGTATTTGTAATTGACCATCGGAAGATGCTTTTACATACATTAGTGTTCCAGGTTAAATAATCAATAAATTACCCAATTATAATATAACCACTTTATCTTTAATTAATATTGGAATAAATCACAACCCTAGATAGCTTTTAATATTGAATTTTCTTAAAATCTACCTTCAAACAATTTTATTTTATTGTCTTTAAATTTAGAATCGTCGCTATTTCAAATCAATTAAACAACATGTTAGATACTAGTAATCATTTAACCTCCTAAATTAATAACTTAGGTATTAAGTCCTCGTGGGATCGATACTTTTTATACTACTTGAACGATACGTACGCTTGCGTTATACGTGTGTGTTTACGCCGGTCAATGCTATGAGGCATTACCTCCCCATGCTATGGTTTTCCTTATTTGAGGCGTTAGACATAACTCACGAGAGAAGAAACCTTCATGTGTTCACCATCCCTAAAGGTTGTAGGAGTCGCGGAGGCACTTGGGCCTTCCTCGCGCTGTGCACCTTGTGTTTCTCAATGGGACTCACCAGCCAACTTGCAGGGGTAAAAACCTCCTTGGGTCCGGTTTACCCGAGGTCACAAGGGTCATGGAGGCCATTCGACCGTCCCCATTGTAGGCACTGCATTTTTGCATATAAATCCCTATGATGAGTCTCATTTAGAGACACTACCTTTTAAGTTGCGGGAAACGGACGTCGGAAGGGGAAATTCAGAATAAGTATGTTATCAGATTCATTTCATAAGTTCACTGTTTTCGTTCGTACTGCGTTCGTGACCACGTTCGAACGTCAAATAGATTGCGGGCCTTAGTGTAGCGTTCGAATAGGCGTTCGAACGGGGTCGGTATTTCTGGTTTTGCTGCTAGCCTCACACCCAAGCCCAATTAGTCCACCAAAGCCCATAAAACATATCCAAATTATTAAAACACATATTTAACACATGGTGAAATTAAATAAAATCTAGAAATCATATACCAAATTAAAATAAATATCAAATAAATCATGCCTAATTAAAATCAATCAAGATTATTATATTCTTAACTAAACAAATATCATGCCTAAACAAAATAAATTAAATATATTAACTTCCTAATTAAACCAAAATCTTGTCCCCAATCAATCTTTTGACTTTCCTTGCAAGACACTAATTGATTCCTTCCTTTTCAAACAAGGATTCACCCTAGCCTTTATCTATAAAAGAAACCCAATTACAACCCTTCACACCCCCTGGCTGATACACATAATTCACACAAGAAATCCTTGCATTGCCGTCCAACAAGAAGCCTTGAAACACACCTTCATTGCCGCATCCTCTCATCACAAAAAGACCCTGGTAATCACCGCAAATACAGCCCCTGAAATATCCCACACATCACCAAAATAACCCCTATACATCAGCCCCATATTATCGAAACTTATAGCCTAAAACAGCCACTGTACCACTGAAAAAATGGCCCCTAGAACTACTCACTGTTTCACCGAAAATCACCCCTAAAGTAGCCCCCTGCACCCCTGAAATTATCAAAAAACACACCCAAAACAGTAGCCTAAATACAGCAAACACAGTGACCGAAAATCAATAGTAAAACAACAGCAAAACAGCAGCAAAACGGAGCGAAAATGGTAGCGTGAGCAACGAAACAGCGAAAGGAAGCAGTGGAGCAGTGAACCGGAGGAGTTGCGGAGCGTTAACCCTTCCGACGATCGTGTACCGTACCTCCGAGAGGCAATTTAAAAGGTTAGACCTGAGGGCACTGCTATTATTCATTTTTATTCATTTCTCAACTGTTTTATTTATTTTCTTCACATGAGAGTCGTTTGTGGATGCATGTTGTGGCTTTGAATGGATGGAAAATGTGTCGCCTCTTGTGGTATATAGGATGGAAACCCGGACATAAATTTCATAGCTGATTTCGAATGGACGGTAGTATGATCTGTACTCGGGATATAACTCCACATACCACTTGAGTATACGGCATATATTTTATTTCATGTTATCTTGATTTGTTTATTATCTTTATTTAATTTCTGCATGTTATTTGTTTATGTAATAATGTGATGCGCATGGGCTTAGTAAGTCGGATTAAAGGTCCTCCATTTCAAGAGGTTAAAATCCTTTACCACGATGCTTTGCCGCGCCGGATGACGTATATTCGGTTGAATGTAAGATGTGTTCAATCGGGTATACGAAGTCCGATATTGTTGTCTTTATTTTTATATGCATTACGTTATTAGCGAATGGGCTTAGTAAGTCGGATTAAAGGTCCTCCATTTCGAGAGGTTAAAATCATTTACCACGATGCTTTGCCGTGCCTTTTAGCCCGTTATTATAGATTAGGTGTCATCTATTCATCCGTTCACGTATGTGTCATGTTGTTTACTGCATTTTGTAGGTCACTGATGTAACCCCGTTTGAACGCGTTTCAGAACGCCGCACGAACGCATGTTTTCTGTCTCAGTTCGTTCGAATGTGTTTACAAACGCAACTCGAATGCGCATGCATTTTGCCTTATCATGCATCAGGTCTCATTCCGTTCGAATGCTTTTCCGAATGCCATTCGAACGTGAGCATTCTGTTTCATTTCCGTTCGAACGCGTTTACAAACGCCACACGAACGAGAACCTTCTGTTTACCGTTCGAACGCGCGTTTTCGAACGCTACACGAACGCGCATACACTGAACTGAGTCCTTTTCATCACATGTCATGCATAATTGTTTCTTAGGATTTTTCTTTTGTATCATGTAATCAATCATACTATTTGTATTCCAGCATTTATCTATTTGATGTGTTTATGAGATGATATTCAAGCATGATTAGGCCGTTAGTATACTACTTGGTTCTTAAGCATGATTTAACCTATTTAGTTGATCATTTTCAAGCATGATTAGTCATTTATTTTGCGTTTGGAATTTGCATTATGTTTAGGTTGTTTCTTATTTTCCGTATTATATGATCGAAGTATGTTCATGAGATTACCGTGTGTTATTGCATGTTTGTCGTTATGATGATTACTTTCATGCATGTGAACTTAAAAGTAGAATACTCTTGGAAATATGTTGCTTAGGCTTGGTTAAATTATTGCACAAATCATTTCATTACAAGTGGCATAAGTAAGGGACCATTCCGAACCCAACGGTTGAGGTCTTCCCTTGCGAGGGGTGAGTGCGGCCTTAAATCTTTGTCTCGGTTCACACCGGGTGGAGACTCCATTATTCTCTGGTTTAGTCCCCCGCGGGCTACTCCGTACTCCCAACCGGGCAGCGAGCCTGGAACAGCATGCGTCGCCCAGTTTCTGTGTTCCCACAGTCTGGCGACTCCACTGGGGATAGAGAATCGGCCCCGAAATCATGTCTTGTAATATTATAATTTGTGCTTTAAGTTAACCGTTCCTATAGTGGGTTGAAATGGGTTTAATCAAAGGTACTTTTAAGGCTAGGTAATGGTTTGGTGTCTTCCTTCATTCACTACCTTTCTATTAGGAAAAGCTGTGAAGGCACCTAGATAATCACTTACTTGTAGCCTATTGTGATGGACTAATTTGGAGGACTCGTTGTTTATTCCTGTCACCAAGCGATAAGAGCCCAAGAGGCTTTTTTTTTAAGAGATCGCTCGCTTCCCTCTCTGGGAAATTTATAACGGGAAATCCACTTGACAATCAGTCACACAATAACTCGTTGGCACGTACCGTAAGGTATAAAAAATGTGCACTCACTTGGTTGCTCGAACCCTTGAGTGGGGAGACCTACTAGTTGTGGCAATCCTTCCCCAACGAGAGTCTTTGTCTACACTCCCGCAAACCCACACGTAGACCGGAGTTGTATGGCCTATAGCAACTATTTCCTTGTGCTTGTGGACCATGCTCATTTGGATGCAGTTGGACTTCTTGTCAGAAATGCGAACTTGTTGGGCCATTTAAACTGGGACGAGTTCGTATCCCATGATAATCGGGCCAAAGGCTTCTGAAATGTTGATGGGCCACTCTGTAGAAATTATTTTTATATGCTTGTGTTTGGGAACATTGTCGTTTGAATCCATTCGGACCTTTTGTCATGGGGTATAGGCTTGTCGGGCCATTTAAACTGGGACAAGAACATATTGTTGGACAGTTATAACCCATAGCGTCACTGTTTGTAAAAGACATTGTGTTTTTGTACTAAATTAACTATGTAGTAATGAAATTACCTTTTACCATTTTGTAATTAATTTACTTTGATATAGAAATGGTAGAAGACCTTATGATTAGTTCCGGATTGAGATGATATGAGACAGTATCAATCCATAAAGGTTTAATCATTAAATATCCCTAGTCGTAGTATTATCGAGACTGGACATCGATAATGCGGAATAGACTAGTATTGCACTTGTGCGCGTTTGTGAGGGCATAATGCACAGTTCTCATATGTTTAAGTATTGGATACTTATGCAAGTGCGATAGGAGGTTGTGTTTTACCGATGGTACGGAAAACAGCTTCGCTCTGGATAGACCCCGCGGAATCCCATTGGTAGTATGTGTATATGTGTCTATGGGAGTCCGCTTCAGGGTAGGTGTATTTGTCTTAACCTGAGACTTGCATCGTAGTACTTGCGACAATCGGTAAACTTTCGTTTTGGTCGTCCAGGGCTTAACAGGTTCTGTGTGTGCCTCTCTCGGTTTATTGAGAATCGTAGTGTATTGGATGTGATGTCAAGATGGAGTATCACTCAGACATATGGAGATGATGATCACGCAGGGATCAGAACTAGTTCTCTATAGTGTTGCAACCATCGTGATATATGACAGGTCAGATTATCCGATTTAAAGAGACTAGTTGCTTGAATCCGATATGTGCTTCGTACGGGGCAGACACTTTCCAGCCCAGGCCTGCACGTGACATCAGATACTGGATCGCTATACGCAATACTACGAATACGCCTGACATAGATTATATATTCCAGTAAGATATTTCTGGAGAATTGGGTAGGCACGGTGCTTTCCTAAAAGCCAACCATGTCTTGTAAATCGGTAGCACGTAGTCCGCGGCACTCACTTTATCGGATAGTCCGATAACCGGATTTACTGCCAACATATCTAGAGATCTCTTGGGTCGCTTCCCAAAGATTCACCGATGACATATTGACTTAAAATATAATTAATTGGGATTACATTTCGAGAGATGAAAATTAATCTGGGATTAATTGGGGCTTTATTAATCCGGGATTAAATGTGTTCAGTAGAGAGAGAACGCGATTAATTTGGAATTAATCGGTAAAATAAATTTAATAGTTAAATTTGATTTTTCTATTTAATTTATTTAAATGGGCTAAAATTAATATATCGGATATATTAATACGAATTGCATTTCGTTACGAAATTAAAGTCGGACTTTAATACGAACGAACAAGTTAATTTAGAATAATTCGTAACGCCGTCGTATATTTGCGAGGCATCGATATTTAATTAAATTAGATTTAATTATTTAACGACGGAAGTTCGTTTAATCGGATTAAACGGACCGAGCCGCGGCAAATGTTCGTAGAGATTTTGAATTTTTGAATTCAAATATGTGGGGCCCACTTCACATGTTGGTAGGTGGGGGTGTTGGCATTATGCCAAGCCACCAACCACTCAACCACCTTGTTTACTTTTTGTAACCATTTACCAAACCTACCAAGTTTAGGGTAAAAGGTTGAAACTGTGTTTTACCTAAAAGGTGAATAACAAAAAGGAAACTCTCTACACTTGTTTAAACAACACTATTCATTGATGAAAAATTGAAAAACCCTAGAGAACTCCCTAGGGCTTGGCCGAATTCCTCAAGCTTCTCATCTCTTGGATTTTGTTTCAAATCAACTAAAAGCTAGCACTTTGGAAGTTGACAAAGGTGATAGGGAAACTACTCAATAGCTTGGAATCATCAAAGGGAAAACTCAAAAGCTGAATCATCAAAAGCTTGGAATCATCAAACGGTTGGAACTTGGAGTTCATCCTCTCAAAAGTTTTAAAGCTCTATCCACTCATTGTAAGTTTATTCCGGCACCTTATAATGATCATATGAAATGTTTTTCATGCTTATTAGATCCTATGAATGTTCTAGGAACACTAACCTGGTATCAGAGCCTAATTAAGCATGAAAATTTCTAGGGTTCTTGGACCTAAAATTTGGAGGCTTTTATGATTGAGCATGATTCTTTAAAATTGATGCTTTGAGTATGTTTACAACATGATAACTTAGAGTTATGCATGATTAGATTTGAAATAAATTAAAAAAGAATCAAAAGATAAAAAACTGCTTATGAGGCCGAAACTCACTGTAATATGCACTGCAGTTTTTCATTTTTTGTAACATGAAATAATGTTAGATGCATGTTTTAAAAGAGATAGTTGGTTTAATATTGATTGAATCAATGTCAATAATGTTCATGTTAAAATCAAAGTGCATGTTGAGCATGAAATGATGATTTTAGGTTTCATTTGGTTCAAGCATGCAATGATGTGTTTGGCTTGATTTTGTGTAAGCATGAATATTGGACTAAGCATGATTAATAAGTTAATTGATATTTTGGAAATATTGAGTTTAATTAATTAATTATGGCTAATACACTTTAATTAAATAATTGTGATATTTGGAATATTATAATATGTTAATATATGCCTTTAAAATGAGTTGGGCTAAAAGTGTGTATTTGGCCTAATGGCTTGGTTTGACCAAGTTTGATTTTGGACTTTTGGATTTGATCCATTTGGGCCCCAAACCCAATTCCATTAAGTCCAATACATCACTTGACCCTTTAAGATTTTAATTGGGGGCCTAATGGGCCTAAATTGATTTGTTGGGCATAGGGTGATTCCTATTGGGCCTTGTCATTTTGGGTTTGATCCATTATGGCCAAAGCCCATGCCTAAGAATCAATTAAAAGCCCATTGGACTTTAATTAAAAAAGACATTGGATGTTATTGGGCCTTTGAGACCCATTAAGATTGATTTGGAATCCAAGTCTTTAAAGCAATAAATAAGTGTATGTATTTAATTTGGAATTAAATTGGAATTAGTATTGAATACAAATAATTGGATTTAAAGTTGTAGTTCAAATAATTCAAGAATACTTACTTAAAAGTATTTATTCTTAAATGAGATGACTCTTGCAAATCAAATCATTGTTTGAACATTGTTTGGTCACATAATTAAAGACTAATTAATTGGATTAGATTGGTTGTAATATATGCTTTTATGATTACATGAATGTGATGAATGAATAGTGTATATCGGATGGATATTAGAAGGGTGAGGGCAATTTTGGAAATTGTAATAAATTTAGAATTTATTAAATTGGGCTGCCTGGTGTCCAGCCTTTTATCTCTTTACTCCTTGTAATCTCTTCTCACCTATTCCCTCAATGTATATGAGGTTTCTTTATTGTATTTGTTTGTAGGGTAGGAATAGAATAGTTCTAGCGGGGAGAGCGAAAGAGAGTGATTTGTTCTAGGAACAATTTGTTATATATCCATCCGTATATTGCTATTAATTTACTTTACGCGCTTTATGATGTTTTAGAAGCATGCTTAAGGGTGTATGATGAGACTAATCAAAAGATAATTAATTGGTGCCAATTACGCGAAAAACCCTCAAAAACATATTAAGCGTTTTTCCTTCCGTTGAGTGATTCTACTCAAGATCCAAAGTTGGCATTGGTTTGTTGGCCAAAGTCAAGACCTTTGTCAATTGCGGATGTGTTTGAATCATGAGAGTTTTGTTCCATATCGGTGCTTGTCCAAGTTGTGATTTGTTGGCCAAAGTCAAGATCACTTCTTGTCCATCGACATTGATTACGAAGCTTTCCATGTCAATGGGTCCCGCTTAACTGGAATCATTAAGCTTGTTGTGCCAAAGCCAAGGCTTAGTTGATTCAGAGGAAAAAAGGTTAGGAAAATATATTAGATATATTGGCATATATACATGTATATGTTTCGGACTTGGATGTCCACCTACCGGATCTAGGAATTGGATGAGATCCAATTGATCTTCGAGATCTACCTAGTTAAGTTTCATACAGCTTGTTGGCCAAAGTCAAGGTTGTGTGTTATTTAACGGGATCCTAGCCCACTAGGAAACTATGTTTCCTGAGTACTCGACAGAGGGTTAGAGGCTCGCCGAAAAATAGTGGGAGGCTAGTATTGAATTTGCAATTTCATTCAGATACTTAGCTTTACACGCTTTCAAATTTATTTCGTCAAAATTAAAAATGATTAGTTGGACTAATATAATGTTATTTTTTTGTAACAAGTTTGACTGTACCCATCTATCGTTAACTAAATAGTTGGACTATGTAGTTAAGATGACAGGAAAAGGTAATTTCCGTGACATTATCATGGGAGAGAATGTCTTTAAGGGCACGAACTTTTTGGATTGGGAAATGAACCTAAGGATAGTCCTTGGGGCAGAGAGGATACTGTATACGATACAGACACTCTCGGGCCTAAGCCCACTGAGCCACTTGAGCTGGAGCTTTGGAAGACTCACAGCAATGACTGTGACACGGCTCAGTCCATTATGCTTGCTTCTATGACTCAGTATTTTCGTCGTCAAAATAGGGACTTGGATCCTTATAACATGATGGCAAGATTGCACGATCTCCACCGCTCTAACAAGAGGATGGAGAGATATGAGTTGGTGAAGAAGCTCTTCCGCTCACGCATGTCAGAAGGCATGTCTGTTGAATCCCATGTGGTTCAGATTATTGCTGATATTGATGAGTTATCCAAACTGGGGATAGTCTTGGAGGCTGAGATTACTGTGGACATGGTCCTACAATCGCTCCCCGATACCTGGAGACAGTTCATCATAAACTATAACATGATGAACACTGATGATACTCTTGGAGAGTTATTATCAATTCTCAAGGAGGCTGAGAAGGAGCTTCTTAAGGGCAACAAGCGCGAGGCGCATTTTGCTCAAACATCACTATCTGCCAGGCTTGGCCTAAGGCAACTGGTGGTGTAAGAAGAAGAAGAAGTATAAGGGAAAGGGCAAGGCCAAGGCGTCAAAGGCTTCTGGGAAGCCAAAGGACAAGTCTCAGGATGTATGCCTAC
>SKCR01006721.1:0-13707 GCA_019454045.1 Zanthoxylum bungeanum | reverse complement strand
CCACACCACGGGAGCTCCCTCGAGCGACATTCCAAACATTTTCTGCACTTGGCGCTGGGATAAGCCAACGGAACTCATAACTGATACAAACTGCCGGAGATGCACCCTTGGATCCCCATTCCCGTTAAATTTAGTCATATCAGGCATCTTGAACTGTGCTGGCAACTGTTCCTCGAAAGTCAGTGTATCGTAATCCAGCAGATCTTCATTTTTACCCCTCATTTTGCGGGTAACTGACTCAACCTGATCCCGAAGTTTCTGTAACTCTGCATGTGACCCAGATACCCTGCCTGTTGCATATTCTGCCATATCATCATCAAAAGTAGGGATATCATCCCCCATCCCATTCGGAGGCTCCTCATGCCTCACATTCTCAGAATTTCCCCCAGCACGGGGCACAGTCATACTAGCCATAGCAGTAGTCAAGGCTTGCAACTGTTCAGCAATCTTGGCGAGATTGTTCTCTAACTGGTCCATTCGGGATACCTCGTTACCAGATTCACTCATGGTTATTACTGTCTTCTTGGTGAGTCTTTTCCCTTCCCTAACCCAACAGGTATCTATGATGGCTTTTGAAACACAAGGGTTAGCATGATGCATGTATGCATGATATGCGTGAGGTGAGTATTAATGCATGAGATAATAAGCTCGTAAAAGAATTTACACCAATTGGCCTGTTATCATTTCAAAGTATCTAATCACACTATTGCGCAGTGCAAACTTGTCCCAGTTGAAAAGGCCCAACAAGTTTATACTTTGCGATAACATGGTTAAATAACTTCAAATAATAAAAGGCCCCAAACACAAAATGGCCCATTAGCATTTTAGAAGCTTTTGGCCTAATTGTCAAAGGACATGAACTTGTCCCTGTTTAAATGGCCCAACAAGTTCACATTCATTGACAATCAGTCCAACTGAATCCAAATGATAATGGTCCAAAATACAAGCAATACTAAATATTTTCTAGAGGTCATAAAACTAAGGTTCATGTGTAAGTTCTAGGAATGTAAACAAAGGCCCTTATTGACAAAGGATTACCCACAACTAGGACTCCCCATTCAAGGGTTCAAACGACCAAGTGAGTGCACCTTATATGTTAACAAGTTAAGGTATGTGACTAACTGTCAAATGGACTTCCCGTTGTAGATTCCCCAGAGGGAGGGCGGAGCAAGGCTCGCAGTGGATACCCAAGCCCCTTAGGCTCTTATCGCTTGGTGACAGGAATAAACACGAGTCCTCCAAATTAGTCTATCACATGAGATGATTATCTAGATGCCTTCCAGCTTTTCCTTGTAAAAAGGTAGTGAGTGAAGGAAGACACCAAACATCCCCTAGGAAAATGATCATCTAGGTGTCTTCCAGCTTTTCCTTGTAAAAAGGTAGTGAGTGAAGGAAGACACCAAACATCACCTAGCCCTAACAATGTCTTTGATTAAATTCCTTAAACTTACAGTAAACATGGTTAATTAAAACACAAATCCAACCATTACAAGACATATTTCGAGGCCGATTCTCTATCCCCAGTGGAGTCGCCAGACTGTAGACAACAGAAACTGGACGACGCATGCTGTTCTAGGCTCGCGGCACTAGTTGGGAGTACGGAGTAGTCACGGGGACTAAACCGGAGAATGATGGAGTCGCCACCCGGTGTGAACCGGGAAAATAAGATTTAAGGCCGCACTCACCCCTCGCAAGGGAAGACCTCAAACCGTTGGGTTCGGAATGGTCCCTTACTTATGTCACTTGTAATAAAAGGATTTAGGTAATAATTTAATCATGCTTGAGTAACACACATTTCCAAGGGTATCATGCTTCTAGATTCACATGCATAGTGATAAAACTTACACTTAAATTTCCATATACAAATCTCATGTATTAGCATATTTTCATGTTTGCATGCATCCTATTCATATATAATCTATGTCCGAATTCAGGTATGAAGACAAATTAACATTTCAAAGACATACACCTTCACAAAGGCACAAACAAGGAACATTCTTACAAACATGCATATTAAGAAAAGGTATTCAGGTGCATAACAGAAATAGATAACTGAAGAAATAATACACATGCATAAAGTTCAAAGATATAACTATATGTTAAGCTAGACATGTCATAATACGGTGCAGGAAGACCGTAACCGTTCGCGTTGCGTTCGTAAACGCGTTCGAACGGTGAAGACAGAAGGTTTTCGTTCGTGTTGCGTTCGTAAACGCGTTCGAACGGTGAAGACAGTAGGTCCTCGTTCGTAGTGCGTCCGAAAACGCGTTCGAACAGAATAAGACCTGATGCTACAGATGTGTGTGCGTTCGAGTAGCGTCCGAAAACGCGTTCGAACGGTGAAGACAGTAGGTTCTCGTTCGTAGTGCGTTCGATGACGCGTTCGAACGGGAACTGGCAGATTACATATATTCATACAGTTCTGGATGCGTTATTTAAACAAGATCACCACAACGACATATCTAATCACATGGATCCTCAAATCATGCATAAAGATTAACATACTAAACAATTAAACCATGCTCAATTACAACAAAACTAGTCATGCTCAAAACTATAACATGTTAAACATCCTAATCATGCATAGGAAAACAAATCACACACTAGTCTAAATCATGCTCAAACATAACTTTGGATAAGACGGAATACATGTGTCTTTCAAGTGGTACGTGGCATTGTATCCCGAGTACAAACCGCACTACCGTCCATTCGGATTCGGCTACGGAATTTACGTCCGAGTTTCCATCCGATATACCACAAGAAATAACACATATTCCATCCATCCGGAATCACATCACACAATTAATCATGCTTTCTAGATCATGCATACTCAAATATCAGAATTAACATGCTTTCTAAATTATCAAATCATGTGAAGAAGATAAGTATCATATGCCCTCAGGTCTAACCTTTTTCCGTCGTCTTTTGGAGGCGCGTTTCACGGCCGCCGGAAGGGTTGATGCTCCGCAACTCTTCTGGTTCGCTGGTTCCCCTTTTCCTTGGTTATCCCGCTGATTTGCTCGCTGTTTTCCCTTTGCTTTGCTACTGTGTTGCTGCTGTCTTTCCGGCTTGAGAAGAGAGGACTTTGTGTCTTTTCAAATGCTAAGTGTTGCTGCTTATGTGCTCCCTATCTCCTAGGTATCTCCTCCTATGTGCTAGCCCCCCTTTTTGGTTGGTTTTAGGCTTCTTTTATAGGCAAGGGTGGAGTGTCTTTTGGTGGCTCACAACATGCTTGATTTAAGGAGATTCCCCTTAGTGGAGAATTTGGTGGAGAGTGTTTAATGGGAAGTGAGTTGGCTTGCAAAGAGTGATGGAGATAATGGAGGATGGCATGGGTGTGTAAGGAAGAAAGCTAGTGGAGTATGGGGTATTGTTGTTTGATTTGTTTAATGGAGGATGGCTTGGCATGTGAGGGATTTGGCTCTTTGGTTTGTAGGGCACGTGAAGGATGGAAGGAAAAGATGATGTGGGGCATGGTGTGTATTTGTTTTGGTGGGCTTGGGTATTTGGGCTTGGCTTATGTTGGGCATGGGTTTGGTTCTTTTTGGTGGGCTTGGGTATTTGGGCTGAGCATAAGCAAAGATCCAACGAGCAAATCGAAGCTAGATAACCAAGTTAAATCCGACAATAATTCCGATTTCCGACTTTACCCTTCCGACGTCCGTTTCCTGCAACTTCCATGACATGAAAAGGTAGTGCCTCCTTACGAGGCTCATCATTGGGCATGATATGCAAAAATGCAGTGTCTACAGGAAGTTTAAAGTATAACTTGGGCACTCACAAAAGATAAGAAGATTAAAGTGTGAGTTGCTAACACAAGAAATCTAAGCTCTCTAAATGTTATGAAGGTGTATGTAATAAGCTTCAGTATGAGAGTGTATATGATGATGAATGTTTTGTAAAACTCTATATTTTTGCCTTAGAGAAAATTATATGAAGGTTGAAAAAGCTGGCAAAAATGAATTTGGGGCTCAATTTTATAGAGAATGTGAAATATCGTCTCTGCTATTTGCCCGATAGCGGTAAATTGGTCTCAGAGGCCGGTATGCCGAATCATAATGGCTATATTACCGTTGAAAATTAAAGCACAATACCAGATTATGGATCAATATGGAGGCCAGTATGTCAGTTGACTCACCGGTATGGGGATCGGTAAGGACCGTCCTGGTTCCAGTGGTTGTGCGAACTCCAGCTGATCGGTATGGGAGACCGGTATGAAGCAGGTCGGTTCTAGAGAGCATGCAAATCTGTCCAAGACAAAGCAGGGTCACTGGTATGCCGGTGTAGGAGACCAGTATGCCAGTCATAGTGCAGAAAATACAGGATTCAAAAGTTGAAAATATTTCGCACATGACCCTAATTCATCTAAATGAGAATGCATATGTCATATGAGCTTAGTGTTGGGGTTTTGGGCGAAGGGCGCAGCGAAAGCGCGGTTCAGGCGAAATCGTAATTTAAAACTTTTTCAAATTATCGAATAAATTATTCAATATCTAATATGAATAATTTATTCACATTTCACCTAATATATTTATTCGTTATCATATAACGACATAAATGAGGTTGAAACTTCACGAAATTTTTACGAAAACTACTTCACACATGCATAAACACTTCCAATTCATCATTCCCAACAAAAAGCCCCAATTTTTCAGAATTAAAGGAACCCTAGAACCTTTCTAAATCATCAAGAAATAAGAAACTAAATTTCCAAGCTTAGGATTAAAGTAGATTACCTTTAATCTCTTGTTTCCTATGCCTTTTTTTCTTGATTTTCCTTCATTTCTTCATGGATGCTTCAAACCAAATTTTGAGACTCATTTTCTTTGAGGTTCATGGCCATGGAAGCAAATTGTTTGATGAAGAAAACATTTTTCTCTTTTAATTCCTCTTGACCGACTTATAGGGGTATTTTGGGGATTTTAAAAATTTAATGAAATTAAATAAAAGTAAGACTTATGTTAGCAAATCAAATTCACACACATTAATCTTAATAAAATCATGTCATGTGAACCAATAATATTTGAAAAATTTCATAACATTTATGAAAAAGAGTTTATTAATTAATCATTTAAATATTTAACAATTAAATATTCAAATAATCAATTAATATAATTTATTATATATGTATTTTTATTTACAATAAATAACAAATACATATATTTATGGCATGTGACAAAATCTCATTTGACGAATAATTAATGTGTATCTAATCGTATTATGTATCAAATAAAAATGCATAATAATTACTATTGGCCAAAATCCTATAATGCATGTGTTATCGTTTAACCGATTAAACGATTCGAATTAACTCACTTAATCCGATGAAGTATTATGAATAATCCGTATTATTCATATCGCGTTGACAAAATGCTCAACGAGTACACTTCATATTGTGGGATTCTCTAAGTTTAGGTTATCCGTCAAGAAATCCAATTTAGTGTCTATAATTCACCCATTCATTAATCATGACGACCACTGATAATCTCGCTAAAACTATACAAGTCGAGGTCATTGCATAAGTATAATCCCTCTGTCACAGGCTATCCATATTATACCTGAGATATAGATAAGAACGTCAAATCTGTTCGGTATAATATAGTCAACTTTCAATTTACGATCTCTAAATAACAATCGGAATTGATTTTCGAAGCTATACCACGGCCATGGATTTACTAGATTGAAAACACGTGCATGATGCATATGCCCTGTACACAGGACTGACAGATCCTATCTTGATATGCATTAGATATCATAAGCATCAGTCCACACCCAACGAACATGTGGAGGTATGATCTAAAAAGATCGGTGACGTGACTGCCATCAAAGTGTGAAGGATAACTCATATATCCCACTGTGGTATCTCAAGTCGAAGGATCACTATGCTCGCTTAACTCGAGAAGATTTCTATTGACGTTGGTGTACCATCTATTAGGAAATCTTCAGTGAGTCATTCAGTGTTTATCAAATAAACACCTACATGTCTATACGAGTCTCCCGAGACTAATGGTTCATTGGGATAAACCATCGGACTAAGTCACGATATACGACATGTACTGGTCTCAGCGGATTTTACTAACCGACCCGTGTTAGTAAATCTTGACCAGGAACTTTATTTAAGGATATACAACTTATAGTGACGCTTCCCAATGTCAATTACAAACTACGTTGTAACTGCGCACTATGTTGTAAATCCTAGGGTCTTTGTCTAATATACACGTATCACTAAACCAAATTTAGTTTCGATCTAATCGTAATTGAATATCCAATTATAATTAGATCGAATATGTGTATAAAAGACAAGAGGTGTTATCATTAAATAAGTAATATTATGGAAAATGAAATTGCTCGTATTTATGAATCGTACATAAATACGATCCAGATTGGCACTTCGAGCACCAACCCTAACAATTTCTCCCACTTGCTCTAGTGCCAAACCACGGTATCATATACATCTCAATGTATATCACATACTCATGGCCCTCAAGAGCTCACCTAGCACTTAAGAGGTAGGCAACAACAAGTAAGCCCGCTTTAAAAAATTGATTCCGTCCAACGAACTCAATCGTTTTCCTTATCCAGCATCATTCATATTTTGTAGAATCCAAATTCCACTTCAATATGACTTAGATGTTATATCAGTATTGTGATATAACTATTGAGTTTTCTATGTATTTAGAGATCAAATATAAATACAATGAGACAACAGCAAACACTACACTAATATGAAAACTTCTAATTTATAGGGTCACTATGCAACTTCATAAGTCAATATTTCATAAGTTGCATCTGATTCCACTAGTTAGTAAAATCAACGGTGACACTCCCACTGCATCATTTCTGACTTTATATGACATAGACCATCTAATGTTATAATTAGGATCAAAACTAATTTGACCTTATGGTTGCAGACTAAATTCTCCATAAATAAGAAACTCATTCTTAATATCTCTAAGATAACAAAGAACATGTTTCAAAATCCATCCTATAGTGTGCAGCATATCAAAATAACTCGTAACAATTACGATTAAATTGATATCTTTAACCGCATATAATATAGTATTCATTACGCCATCATCCTATGATGCGTAAGATTGACTATACATTCTAATTAATCTCTCTTTCGACAAAGGAATCATCTTTTACGAAGGATGAATACTATATATATATATATATATATATATATGACACGTTAACTGTCAAACTGTTATACTAACTGTTATACAGGTAGTCTTACTGTGTTCTTTATTTGATCATATCTAATACGCGACTAATGGGAGTCTCTCACAAGTCTCTAGGTTTTATATCATATATGAAACTTTATATCAAATATATTAGAGACCACTCCCACTGCTATCACGGAGAAAATAAGACTTAGGATATATAAACAATGCTAGAAAGAAGTTTGTACGCTCCCACCGACCCTATTAACAAATATATATTCTCCGTGCTTTGATAAAACCAGACAATCCGACTGTATCAAAAAATAGAGAACACATACTTTCAGAAAGCTTACCTGAGTCTACAATAGGCTCTATAAGCTAGTATATTAAACTTTGATATTAACATAATACAAACTCTAGGGCCATTCTAGAATGTATTCTTCAAAAATAGAAATCACTCAAGAACGTCACTTTGCATTCTTTAGCCAAAATTCATAGCTTAATATCAACATTAACCAACAGATCCTTAATTGTTCAATTAGTGCGACTGAGACAATTTTTCTCAGAATCTACAATAGATAACCGAGTTTAACTTTTCTCATAATCCTACTATAAAGGTCAAACCTTTATAAATCTCACTTTGCTTTTGCTGCGTAAACAATTTGCACATTTTATGAATGATTCATACCGAAAGCTCAATCAAGTTCAAAATTTGATCGTAGTAAGCTAGGAACAATCTTAAATCTATGGTTCAATGCTAATTTCCGAAATCGATATCAAATATCGCTCCCACTATAAGTTATAAGATAATTTTCTTCGATAAGAAAACAATAGAACCAATAAGTGTCAAATACTTTGTAAATGATTCTGACATTCTATTAAACTTATACGGAAGATGTCTAAGGGTCTTTTCATCTTATTAATTATGTAATTCCATTACAGTTTATCACTCTCACATTTAACTTCAGTAAGTTAATTCTTTTCTACAATCGTCAACATCTAATGTTACACACCAAGTAATAAAACAATTTTATTATTCGGGATCGTAGAAAAGATACTCTATCTAATAGAATACAATATTCTATTAAATATAATAAATGATAAACCTTACTTGTACCTCCAAGGCGCAAGTACTTTCAATTATATAACAATTATACAAAAGAAAGTTTCAAATCTCAAACTTTTCAAGATTCGAGTTTTCTACTATACATATCATATACGTAACAGTAGGAACGAATGGAACATTAATTAAAGAGATGAATTAGAGTAACTGGAGCATAACCCCAAGAGTATCGAAACTAATTCGGTAACACTCAATATCAACGAATCAATCATATAAGATTCAATTACTCCCACTGACCAATTCCATCAAGATGGAATCGTGGGAGTTTAATATTGAGTAAGAATCACATTCATTAAATAACTTTAGAACTAATTGCCTTAAATTCATATGTTTGATCATATCAAACATCTTTGAATAATTCAAAAATTCACGATGAATTTTAAAATTATAGTTTTCAATACTTAAAATAAAATATCTTTGAATCATTCAAAATATTCTATTCGCGTTTCATCAGAAAAATATTGAAAGTTCTTGAACAATTCAAGACGTTCAACATGTTCTCTTAGAAACACGCAACTAAGTCATGGAAATTCATTAACTAAGTTACGGAGTAAAGAAAAAGGCAATTTCTAATTCATTAAACTACATACATCCAATGTATTAGTCTAATAAATCTTGTGGTCTAATGACGATCATTGGTTAAATGAGATTTAATCACATCCTGAATACAATATTCATTAAATGGATAAGGATATGTGGTGTGATCTCGTATCAGACCATCTTTTACCATAAGGAACAAACATCTAATGCTTATGTGATAAAAACTCATAAAGTACGATTCTAAGTTATTTAGTTAACCGAATATTTTCTTAATGTTTATCTTTTCATTAATGACACTACTGGTCTTATTAAAATATGTAACAACTGTTTATATAGAACAAGTAACTATCCAATAGTTGAAAGTTCTGATATCAAATATCAAAATAATTATTAAATATTATTTTAATTAACTAGACAGGAGATCTGGTATCCAATACATATAGTTGTCGTATTGTGAGAATTAATATTCTCTATACACAACTATACACATCTCATTTCTTAAGCTTTATAATTTGCGTTCAATTATTCACAACAATTGCAAATGATTGATTAGAAAACCGTGTCATACACGTGACTTCTAAAAGTCACTAAAGCTAAGAAACGTCATTATAAGATAAACAAATACTAATGGGGTTTTCTTAATGCCTGTCAATAATCTCGAGATATGAACCAATTCAAGTCAATTCTTACTGCATAAGAAACTATTCTTACTAGACTATTATATCCTAAAGCAGATATCTATTTAGATTACTAATCGTTACTTAGTAACTAAGTCACTAACCATCTTGATTTTTCAAGAAAATCGGAACAACAGTTCCTGATGGTTTCAACTAATCTAACAATATCTAAGTCTACTGTATTTCTAGAACCTATTCTAGAATTAAGCATGCAGCAGATTAGAAGTATAAAACTATAAACAATATAGAATAAAGGAAAACGAAAGCAACATTTTCCATAACATTACACACTGCTTAAGTTATGGATTTTTAACCCAGTAGTGTCTTCCACTACTTTTTGTAATACCGTAACCCCCAACGGAGAACAGGAATTTAATAATTAAATTGAATTCCATAGTGAGAGTAGGATCCCATGAATATATTTCGACTCACACCTTTGGCACGATCTCACCTACGTATATTCATTAGGTAGACAACTCATTGTCAATCACTCACCAGTGATTCCTGATTTTGGTCCTGACCCTTTCTCGTTATGAAAGCTTTGGCAAGTTCACAAAGAGGCGTATCAAGGCTTCACTTGTCAATGACAAACTCAAGCTACCAATGTAGTCCTGACAGCTTTGGCACGTTCAGGATTTCCACTTTCACTTGAATTTGTCTAGTATCAATATACATCCGGCATGGATAAAATCCCATAACCTACACCCTCACAGCTTTTGCACGATCTCAGATGCAGTTATAGAAAGATACCCATAAACCGTACTGACAAGACGGACCAAGAAACATATATCCAATGCACGTCACTTTACAGCCTTATTTCTAAGCGGGGATTTTCCTCAGGAAGTCATACTCTACATCAAATGCAGAATTTTAATTTAAATCATTTTCTAAATAATTTAATTCTACCTATAGAAAATATAACTCAATTTAACAATTAAATTTCCGTTACATTTTCATTAGCGTAGAACCAAAAAGTCAAGAAACATATATTGATTATATGCATGTGTGAACATTAAAATTGGATTAAATATCAAATATCAAGCATGACTAATGTAATGGATGAAGCATCAGACTTGCTCTGATACCAATTTGGTTGGGGTTTTGGGCGAAGGGCGCGGCGGAAGTGCGATTCAGGCGAAATCGTAATTTAAAACATTTTCAAATTACCGAATAAATTATTCAATATCTAATATGAATAATTTATTCATATTTCACCTAAATATATTTATTCGTTATCATATAACGACATAAATGAGGTTGAAACTTCGCGAAACTTTTACGAAAATCGTTTTTCCGCAAAATGACACAAAACACATTTTTGACAGAACCAACCACACAACACTTATGGAGACTGCCCAGGTCAGCCCCAATAGTGTTAGGGCATTTCATGGACTGCTCGAACAGTGAAATATTCACTGTTTGGATAGCCGTCACCCGGTTGGCTCAAAAGTCACCCGGTAACGCCCTTTTTTACCATTTTTGCTTATTTCAACTCCGAAATACTTTCCGGCAATTGTTCCAACTCCCAAAACACATCCAATACATTCATATGACATCAAATTCATCACAAAATTTCCAGTTTTTCCAGAACTGATCCAGAAACCGAAATTACCAAATTTCATTCTTTAAATCCAATTTTCAAGATTAATCCAATTAATCCACAACACCAATCAAAGTCACCACACATGAAGCACCCAAGAAAAATTCTAGGTATTACAAGAGTGGTCATAACACTCTAGAATGGAAACATGTCATCAAATGAATAAATGGACAATAATTACACTAATTTCATCCAAAACTACTTCACACATTCATCAACACTTCCAATTCATCATCCACAACAAAAAGCCCCAATTTTTCAGAATTAAAGGAACCCTAGATTCTTTCTAGATCATCAAGAAACAAGAAACTAAATTTCCAAGCTTAGGGTTAAAGTAGATTACCTTTAATCTCTTGTTTCCTAAGCCTTTTTTCTTGATTTTCCTTCATTTATTCATGGATTCTTCAAACCAAATTTTGAGACCCATTTTCTTTGAGGCTCACGGCCATGGAAGCAAATTGTTTGATGAAGAAAATATTTTTCTCTTTTAATTCCTCTTGACCGACTTATAGGGGGTATTTTGGGGATTTTGAAAATTTAATCAAATTAAATAAAAGTAAGACTTATGTTAGCAAATCAAATTCACACACATTAATCTTAATAAAATCATGCCATGTGAACCAATAATAATTGGAAAAAGTTCATAATATTTATGGAAAAAGTTTATTAATTAATCATTTAAATATTTAACAATTAAATATCAAAATAATCAATTATTATTATATATGTATTTTTATTTACAATAAATAACAAATACATATATTTATGGCATGTGTCAAAATCTCATTTGACGAATAATTAATGTGTATCTAATCGTATTATGTATCAAATACAAATGCACAATAATTACTATTGGCCAAAATCCCCTAATGCATGTGTTATCGTTTAACCGATTAAATGATTCGAATTAAATCACTTAATTCGATGAAGTAGTATGAATAATCCGTATTATTCATATCGCGTTGCCCAAGTGCTCAATGAGTACACTTCATATTGTGAGACTCTCTAAGTTTAGGTTTATCCGTCACGAAATCCAATTTCGTGTCTATAATTCACCCACTCATGAATTATGACGACCACAAATAATCTCACTAAACTATGCAAGTCGAGGTCATTGCATACGTATAATCTCTCTGTCACAGGCTATCCATATTATACCTGAGATATAGATAAGAACGTCAAATCCGTTCAGTATAATATAGTCGACTTTCAATTTACGATATCTAAATAAAACTCGAAACTGATTTCTGAAGTTATACCACGACCATTGATATACTAGATCGCAAACACGTGCATGATGCCTATGTCATATACACAGGACTGACAGATCCTATCTTGATACGCACTTGATATCATGAGCATCAGCCCACACTCAACGAACATGCGGAGGTCTGATCTAAATAGATCGGTGACGTGACTGCCATCAAAGTGTGGATGATAACTCATATATCCCCATGTGGTATCTCAAGTCGAATGATCACTATGCTCGCTCAACTCGAGAAGATTCCTATTGACGTTGGTGTACCATCTATTAGGAAATCTTCAGTGAGTCGTTCAGTGTTTATCAAATAAACACATACATGTCTATACGAGTCTCCCGAGACTCATGGTTAATTGGGATAAACCATCGGACCAAGTCACGATATACGACATGTACTGGTCTCAGTGGATTTTACTAACCGACCCGTGTTAGTAAATCTTGACCAGTAACTTTATTTAAGGATATACAACTTATAGTGACGCTTCCCAATGTCAATTACAAACTATGTTGTAACTGCGCACTACGTTTTAAATCTTAAGGTCTTTGTCTAATATACATGTATCACTAAACCAAATTTAGTTTCAATCTAATCGTAATTGAATATCCAATCGTAATTAGATCGAATATGTGTATAAAAGACAAGAGGTGCTACCATTAAATAAGTAATATTATGGAAAATAGAATTGCTCGTATTTATGAATCGGACATAAATACGATCCGGATTGGCACTCCGAACACCAACCCTACAACTTAGAGACTTATATTATCAATTTATTTAACAAAGAAAACTTTAAGCTAACACCACAAGATTATTATTCAATAAACACTAGTCTTCACATCAATTACTCTTCACCACCAATATGATTTGACATCGTTTTGTAAGTTAGCTAATGCGGGTCGAAGTCTTCCGCATTGCATCATCAAAATCCATCTTGCGAATATGTCGCTAACAATCTCCCCCTTTTTTATGATGACAACCTTCCAAATTTGTTGACGATTATGGCTCCCCCTTAATATTGACTCCTCCTCAATATTATCTCACCCTCAACATGTGTTTATCTTCAATATAGCTGTATAAAACTTAGACAAACATATTAGTACAAATTTTCTCTCCATTGATACAAGGGTGAAGGAAACATAAGTTTTAATCTCATTCTAATGATTCCCCCCCCCCCCCCCCCCCAATCCCTCATTTGGCATTATCCAAACTGATGGATAAGCAAAAATTAAGCTCTAAATGAGATATCAAATAATATGTGCACAAAACATATAAAAGTTCATAAACATGCACATTTAACATTTCTATACAATTTTCCCATTTTGCCTGAAATTCATACATTGAT
>SKCR01006720.1:0-13700 GCA_019454045.1 Zanthoxylum bungeanum | reverse complement strand
CGTGTCACCATCACAGCCGATTTACTAATGTGCGCCGTGCCACGTGTCATCATCCTACGGTGCCGACAATCACCATTGCCACGTGTACCACGTGTCACTCCACGTCACCACCGTGTCATCCTCCACATCACTAGTTGACCAAGTCAAAGTGCCACGTCATCATCAACCAATCACAGCGTGCCACGTGTCGCAATCCTACGATGCCGACCCTTTCTTTCGCCACGTGTCGCCACGTCATGCCACGTCAGCATAATAATTGAGCTCTCAGCCGCCTTGCCACATGTCACCATGTGTCAAAACCTCAGCATGCCACGCGAAAAGAGCCCACGTCGCGCCACTATAACCTTATTTGTTGCGACGCCCAGAGCCTATACGCGCCTATAAATGAGCTCGAGGGTTCAGTTTCAGATGTACCATTCTCTCTGATTTCTTGGATGTAAATAGGGAGTTTTCTCTCTAGTTTCTTTTAATTTAAGTTTTGTAATTAAATTTAAATTACCTTATGTAATAATAGTAATTTACTTTCTTTATTTTTGCAGTTTTTACTATTCAACATGAGGAGGTAACTTCCCACTGCTAGGGTGAAAGATAATTCTTTTAATATTGCTATTTAGATTAATCTCCCTTAAAAATAATATATTCACAATTTAAAATTTAACTTAAAAAGGATACCGCCATATTGTTCGGTTGGTAACTCATTTTAAACTGGTTTAAACCTGACTAAGCAAGGATACCGCCAGATTGGTCGGTTGGTTATTAAATTTTCTTACCGCCTATATGGCAGGTTTATTTTGGTTCCGCCTTTATGGCTGGTTGGACTTAATTTGACTTAATCAAGTTACCGCCTATATGGCTGGTTAGTAATATTATCACAAGTTTATATATTATATTATGGGAGATATCTAAATTAGTAGTAGTAAAAATAATTATTTTTACCTTAGCATTTTATTTTATTTTACTTTTCAAATTTTACTTTACCGCAATCACTTTTCAGCATTTTTACTTTATGTCTTTTACCATTAAGTTTTTACTAGCCCTAGTTATGTGTCGTAACTAAGTTAGATATCTGGGGTTGTGATGAATTCCAATATCACCGGTTTATAAGGGGGTTAGATTATAGTTTGGGTAATATAAAGATTTATTTATTGATTGTTAATCTTAATGTGTTTTCATTAACTGGCCATTAATAAAATTGAACTGGTAAACCTAAAATGAACTTGGAAAATGGATTTTAGGTTTAAGACCTTACGATCTTCCTGAAGGATTGATAACCCTTTAATAGATTTCCTTACGGGATAGGAATATATCTGTCGGACGGGGGTAACCATAATTAGAACTTAATCTTAATGAATCCAGGTAATTTGGTAGACAGTGACATATGGTTCAATTAGGTTATAATTGATATTTGTAGTTGACCATCAGAAGAGGCTTTTACATAATTTAGTGTTACAGGTTAATAAATCAATATTTTACTCAACTATAAGATAACAATTTCATCTTTAAATAAAATTGGGAAGATTCACAACCCTAGATAGTTTTTAATATTGAATTTTCGTAAACCTACTTTTATGCAATTTTATTTACTTGTTTTTTTAAATTCAAAATCTTCACCATTTCAAATCAATCAATCAACCTGTTAGATACTAGTAATCATTTGACCTCATAAAATTAATAGATTAGGTATTAAGTCCTCGTGTGATCGATACTTTTATACTACTTGAACGATACATGCGCTTGCGTTATACGCGTGTGTAAGCACCAGTCAATTGGCAAGTAACTAAACGAATTTACAAATTTAATACTTGCCTCCCACTATTTTTCGGCGAGCCTCTAACCCTCTGTTAAGTACTCTGGCAACCTTGTTTCCTAGTGGGCTAGGATCCCGTTAAATAACACACAACCTTGACTTTGGCCAACAAATTGTATGATATTTAACTAGGTAGATCTCTTAGATCAATTGGATCTCATCCAATTCTTAGATCCATTAGGTGGACATCAAAGTCCGAAACATATATCTAATATATTCCAATATATCCGATATATTTTCCTAAACTTTTTCCTCTGAATCAACTAAGCCTTGGCTTTGGCACAACAAACTTAATGATTCCAGTTAAGCGGAACCCAATGACCTTGGAAAGCTTCGTAATCGATGTCGATGGACAAGAAGTGATTTCACTTTGGCAAAAAAATCACAACTTGGACAAGACACATGATATGGAACAAAGCCTTCATGATTCAAACACATCCGCGATGGACTAAGGCCTTGACTTTGGCCAACAAACCAGTACCAATCTTGGATTTTGAGAATGAATCATTCAATGGAAGGAAAAACGCTTAATATATTTTGAGGGTTTTTCGCGTAATTGGCAACCAATTAATTATCTTTGTTAGGACTCATCAGCATACATCCTTAAACATTCATTATAAAAACATAATCAGGCGCGTAAATAAATATAATAATGATGTGCGTATGGATATTTAAAACATATTGTTCCTAGAACAAATCTCTCCATTTCCTCTCTCCCGCTAGCACAAATCTTACTACTACCCAATTACATAACACTTCTAAAGAAACCTCATTTACATTGAGGGGAATAGGTGAGAAGTGAAATAAAAAGAGTCAAAAGGTAATAGGCTGGACACACAGGTCCAATTTAATAAATTGTAAATTTATTACAACAATTTCCAAAATTACCCCCACCCATCTAATATCCATCCGATATACATTATTCATACATCACATCCATGTATTCACCCAAAGCATGTTATAAATCAATCTAATCAAATTAATTAATCTGAAATTAATGACCATCCAATGTTCAAACAACGATTTGATTTTGTGCGAGTCCGACTCGCTTTAAGGATAAGTACTCAAAGTACGAATTCTTGAATTATATTAAACTACAACAATAAATCAAATTTAATTTGTATTCAATACTAATTCTATTTATTTAATTCCAAATTAAATATTACACTTTATTAATGAACTTTTGCGACTTAGATTCTAAATCTAATCTTTACGGGTCTCAAAGCCCAATTAACATCCAATGTCAATTAAATTTAAGTCCAATGGGCTTTCAATTAATTTCTTTAAGGCATGGACTTTGGTCAATATGGGTCAAACCCAAATACCAAAGCCCAATGAAGGAATCACCTTTATTTACCAAGGAACCAATTTAGGCCCATTAGGCCCAATTAAAATTTTAAAGGTCCATTAGTTATATTTGGACTTTATGGATATGGTTTTGGGCCCAATTGGATCCAACCAATTAACCTAAACCATACTTGGCCCAACCAAGCCCATTAAGCCCAAATACAACTTTACAAGCCCAATTCCAAATTTAGCCCAATTAATTAAATTACAAAATTCCAAATTTCACAATTAAATTAATCAAAGTGTATAGCCATAATTAATTAACCAAATTAACATTTCCAAAATATCAATTTAAACAATTAATTATGCTAATTATCATCAACACATGTCCAACATTATTGAATCAAAAAATCAACTCATTTCATGATATACATGCCACGGAAATTGAATCCTAAATCCTCAACACATGGCCAAATTTTTCTTTGTCCGATTCCGATTTCAATCCAATTGAATCCTAAATCAACATTTCCCAAATGATGTCAACTCATCCAATCATCAAAAACAAAAATCACCATGACTTAGGACAAGCTACAACTTTCGGCCAAGCCAAGCTTTTGGGGAAAAATTCATCCAATTCAATTTTCATCAAATTGATCATGCATAACACTATGTTATCATCATTCAAGCATATTCCAACAATAAATTTCATCAAAGCATGGTCAAATCAATTTTACCCAATTTTTTACCCTAATTCATTTTCATGTTTAAATCATGGCTCTGATACCATTGTTGGGTTTTCTAGGTCAAATCAAGATCGATTTAAGCATTTATAAGTGTGAATACTACAAAGTTGAGTTGCGGAATACTCACTTTGATCAGCTTTTATGATACGAGGAACAACAAAAATTTCTTCAAGCTTTTCCTCCAAGGTTCGGCCATGGTTCCTTTCTTTGTGCTCCTTGAAGTTTTGGTCAAGCTAGAAGCTTGGTAATGGATTCCATGCTCAAGGGTTTGTTTCCCTATCACCTTTGGATGACTCTTTAGTGTGCTAGCACTTGGAAACAATTGCCACAAATTCTTCCTTTTGCTTCATCTTGTTCTCGGCAAAGGAGAACAAAAAAGAGAGAAAATGGCCTTGGCCGTGAGGTATAAGGAGGGAGAGAGAGAGAGTGAGTTGGTTGTGTTGTGTGTATATTATTTGATTTCAAAATTAAAATACATAAATCCATTTTCCAAAAATGGTACACAAGCATTGAAGCTTTCAACCACTCACATCACTCAAAGTTTGACAAGTAGTCAATCACCAAAAAGGTGACAAGACACCCATCACTTGAATGACTAATGATTTGACGCGTGATGTGACTTGTAGGTCGCACTTGAATTCGAAATACGAGTGGGCCCGTAAACACTTCCGGGCTCGGGTTCGCTAATTCTGAATTACCGAATTTTCCGTTGCGACGTAATTAAATCAAATTTAATTAAATAATTATCCCTAGCAAAATCACTATTCACGTCGTTAGCGAATTAATTCTAAATTAACTCGTTCTCCCGAATTAAAATATAATTTTAATTCCGCATTGAAATATAATTTCGTATAATATATCGAATATATTATTATCGATTAATTCCAAATTAATCGTTCTCTCTCTTAATAATAGTATTTTATCCCAGATAAAATATCTCCGCAATTAATCCCAGATTAATTTTCTCTCTGTAATAATTAATCCCAGATTAATTAAGTGCGAGTCATACGTCATCGGTGAATCTTCGGGAAGCGACCCATGAGATCCTCTGATATGTTGGCAGTAAATCCGATCGTCAGACTATCCGAACACGTACGTACCTAGTACTACATTTTTACCGATTTACAAGACATGTTTGGCTTCTAGCAAAGCACTGTGCCTACCTGTTTCTCAATAAATATTCTTAAAGGAATATGTAATATGTATCAGGCGTAGTATACGAAGTATTGCGTATTGCGATCCAGTATCGGATATCACATCCTAGGTCTGGGGCTGGAATTGCGTATGCCCCGTACGAAGCATATGTGGGATATCTGGTAATTAGTCTCTATAATTGGATAACATGACCTAGTCATAATATCCCGATGACTGTAGTACATAAGAGCACCAGTT
This sequence comes from Zanthoxylum bungeanum, assembly GCA_019454045.1. NCBI lineage: Eukaryota > Viridiplantae > Streptophyta > Magnoliopsida > Sapindales > Rutaceae > Zanthoxylum > Zanthoxylum bungeanum. The sequence goes on along the minus strand of SKCR01006720.1, from coordinate 8,471 downwards.
TCGTATCCTACGTGACCATCATTTCCACATGACTGAAGTGATACTTCCGACTTGACATCACACCCAATATACTATGATTCTTAATATACCCAGAAGAGGCGTACACAGAACCGGTTAAAGCCCTGGACAACCAAAACTAAATTATATTGATTGTCGCAAGTATTAGCGGTGCAAGTCTCATGTTAAAACCAAATGCACCTACCCTGATTCGGACATCCATAGACACATAGTCATACTACCAATGGAATTCTGATGGGTCTATCCAGAGCGAAGCTGTTTCCGTACCATCGGTAAACACAACCTCCTCTCACACTTGCATAAGTATCCAATACTTAAATATATGAAAACTATGTTGTTATGCTCCCACAACGCGCACAAGTGTAATACTAGTCTATTCCGTATTATCGATGTCCACTCTCGATAATACTACGACTAGGGATATTTAATAATTAAACCTTTGTGGATCGATACTGTCTCATATCATCTCAATCTGGAACTAATCATAAGGACCTTTTATCATTTATATATCCCGGTAATCCAATTACAAATGATAAAAGAGCAATTTCCTATGTCACATAGTTAATTTGTACAACAACACCATGTTCTGTACAAATAGTGATGCTATGGGTCATAATTGTCCAATATAAACAACAAGTCCTCCAAATTAGTACATCACAGTAAGCTACGAGTAATGATTATTGATGAGTGGTAAATTTATCACTATTTCCCACTCAGTTATCCTAATATTTTGTATAGTTTTCTTGAGTCTTGTGAATATTTTGATGTGTTTTGTGTTATTTTGCAGATAAATAATGTTTTAGGACATTCTAGAGGTGATTTGGAGCAAAACTGTGAAAATTAGCCAAAAAGGGCATTTTGGTAAATTATCAACGTCGCGACGCTAAGACCTTCAGCGTCGCGACGCCCAACGTGCACCATAGTCTGCTAACGTACGCCGGGTCAACGGGTCAGAATCTGAAAGTTGACTTTGCTAACGTGCGCCGTGCCACATGTCACCATCACAGAAGATTTACTAACTTGCGCCTGCCACGTGTCATCATCCTACGATGCCTACAATCATCATCTATGCTATCTTGCGCCATGCCACGTGTCGACATCTCAACGGACTTGCTAATGTACGCCGGTGCCACGTGTCGCGATCTAACGCTGTCGACAATCGCCCTCAGCGTGACGTAAGTAATGACATCATGAACAGTGTCACGTCATCGGATAAGAATCTGAGCCGGTGAATCAGCAAGTGACACGTGTCACTGTAACTGGCGTCGCGACCCTGAACTGTAGCTGGCGTCGCGACGCCCGAGTCCTACCCGCGCCTATAAATAGAGCTCGAGATTTCAGCTTTTGTTGTACCATTTTCCTCTCACTTCTTTAATGTAATTAGGGAGTTCTTCTCTCTCTAAGTTCTTTTAATTTAGTTTTGTAATTTTTAATTACGTTCTGTAATAATAATAATTTACTTTGTTTATTTTACAGTTTTTACTATTCATCCATTAGGAGGTAACTTCCCCCTGCTAGGGTAAAAGGTAATTCTTTTACTATTGCTACTTAGATTATTATCCCATAATAATAATATATTCAATATTTTAAATTGGACACAATAAGGATACCGCCAGACTGGTCGGTTGGTAATTTAATTACGCCTATATGGTTGGTTATTTTGATTCCGCCTTTATGGCTGGTTGTTTTCATTCCGCCTATATGGCTGGTTATTTTGATTCCGCCTTTATGGCTGGTTTATAGTAAAATGATTCCGCCTTTATGGCTGGTTGTTTTTAAACTGACTAAATCAAGATACAGCCTTTATGGCTGGTTGGTAATGTTTTGCAAAGCTTATATTATATTTTGGGACAAATCTAATTAATATATAGTAGAAGTAATTCCTTTTACCTTAGCAATTTTATTTTAATTCACTTTCAGCATTTATTTTACCGCATTTACTTTATGCAATTTTATTTTAAGTCTTTTAAGTTTTTAGCCCTAGTTATGTGTCGTAGCTAAGTTAGTTATCTAGGGTTGTGATGAATTTCAATTTAACCGGTTTATAAGGGTTAGATTATAGTTTGGGTAATTTAAAGATTTATTTATTGAGTCTTAATCTTAAAGCCTTTTTATTAACTGGCCATTAATAAAATTGATAAGGTAAACTTAAAATGAACTAGACATAGGGATTTCAGGTTTAAGACCTTAGACTCAATAGCCCACAATCTTCCTTGAGGATAGATAACCCTTTAATAGATTTCCTTACAGGAAAGGAATATACCTGTCAGGCAGGGGTAGCCATAATTGGAACTTAAACTTAATGAATCTAGGTAATTTGGTTGACATAGACATAAGGTTCAATTGGATTATACTAGGTATTTGTAATTGACCATCGGAAGAGGGTTTTTACATAATTTAGTGTTCCAGGTTAATAAATTGGTATATTACCCAACTATAAGATAACTACTTCATCTTTTAAATAATACTGAAATAAGTCACAACCCTGGATAGTTTTTATAAATTAAATTTTCATCATTTCACTTAAGCAAAAATTTATTTACTTGTTTTAAATTTAGAATCATCGCCTTTTTCCAACCAAATCAAATCAATCTGTTAGATACCAGTAATCAGTTAACCTCATAAAAATTAATAGATAAGGTTTTAAGTCCTCGTGGGATCTATACTTTTTATACTACTTGAACGATACGTACGCTTGCGTTATTACGCCGGTCAAGTTTTTGGCGCCGTTGCCGGGGACTTATTTATCTTTTACTATTAGTTTACGGGTTAGATTCGTTACTTATATCTAATTTTTCTTTTTACTTATTGTTGTTGTTTTCTTGTGTTACAGGTTCTCAGAAACTACATGAGACGAACCAGAAGCTTTGAACTCCAACCGCTTGACCCAGAAATTGAAAGAACCATCAGACAATTGAGAAGGGAAAAGCGAGAAGGCCAAGAAGCTTTAGTCAACATGGAACCTGAACCTTTGGAGGTTGCACCACCAATTCCCATTCGAGACAGAACCATTCTGGTGGTAGATGGCCTAATTTCTTGTATTGTACTTCCTCCATTACCAGCAAATGCAGGTGAAATCAAAACTTGCATTCATGTGATTCAGCAGACAGTTCAGTTTGGAGGAAATGCAACGGAATATCCTAATGCCCAGATCAGTAACTTCCTGGAAGTTTGCGGCACGTTCAATTACAACCGAGGAGCCGAAGAAGCTATGAGAATGAGAGTTTTCCCATATTCCTTGAAAGACATAGCAAAAGCTTGTCTACATTCACTACCAGCTGGATCTATCAAACCTTGGAACACTCTAGCCACCAAATTCCTTGCAAAATACTTTCCACCAGCCAGAACTGCAAAGTTGAGAAATGACATCACATCCTTTGTGCAGCAAGATTCAGAATCCTTGTACGAAGCTTGGGAAAGGTTCAAAGATTTGCTCCGGAAATGTCCTCACCATGAGATTCCAAAATGGCTTCAAGTCCAAACTTTCTATAATGGACTTTCTGGACTGATGAGACCCACAGTTGATGCTGCTGCTGGAGGAGCTTTGATGGCAAAAGAAGAAGATCAAGCCTGGGACCTAATTGAAGAAATGACCAACAACAATTCTGTATGGCAACAGAAAGGAGCATAATTCAAAGAATTGCAGGAATTTATGAAGTTGGAACCAATAAAGCAGTCAACACCAAGCTGGATCAGATATGCGAATTTATGGAGACTCTCAACACTCAAAGCACCACTGGATCCACAAGTTCACCATATGGAGGAGTACCAGAACCACACCAACTTGAAGAGACGGTGAATTATGTCAACAATTTCAACAGACAGAGGAACAATCCATATTCCAACACCTACAACCCAGGGTGGAGGAATCATCCTAATTTTTCATGGAGCAACAATTCAGGGCAAAAGAATTATCCACCACCTGGATTCCAGCAACAGAACAAAGGCCAGGAGCAGACAAATGAACCAGTAATGGCAGAGATGCTAGCTCAATTAAAAAGATATGAAGCTATGATTCAGAGTCAATCAGCTTCCATCAAAGCAATGGCGAATCAGATCGGATAGCTGGCCAATGCTCAGAGCTACAGATCGCCAGGTAATCTTCCCAGCAACACAGAACCAAATTCAAGAAACCGAGGGAAGGAGCAATGCCAAGCCATTACCTTAAAGAGTGGTACTGAGATCAACAAAGACGTTGGAATCAAGATGCCCCAAGAAGAAGTTCCAAAAGAAGCCGAGAAACAGATGGAGGAAAAAGAAGCAAAAGAAAAAGAACAGATCACTCCACCACCACCTTTTCCTAAGTGTCTTCAGAAAAAAAAACTGGACAAACAGCTTGCTCGTTTATTGGAGATTTTCAAAAAGCTGCACATTAACATACCATTTGCAGAAGCCTTGGAACAAATGCCCAGCTATGTAAAATTCATGAAAGACATTCTTTCACGAAAACAAAGATTGGGAGATTACGAGACAGTAGCTTTGACAGAAGAATACAGCTCCATCATTCAGAGGAAACTTCCCTCGAAGTTGAAAGATCCTGGCAGTTTCACAGTTCCATGCACCATTGTTGAACATTACATCGGTAAGGCTTTATGTGATTTAGGTGCTAGTGTTAACTTGATGCCTTTTTCTATTTACAAGAAACTCCAAATTGGAGAAGCAATGCCTACCTCAGTATCTTTGCAACTTGCTGATCGAACACTCGCATTACCGAGAGGAGTCGTGGAAAATGTGCTGGTTAAAGGTGACAAACTCATCCTTCCAGCAGATTTCATCATCCTTGACATGGAAGAAGACAAAGAAGTACCTATCATTCTTGGGAGACCATTTTTTGCTACAGGTAAAACTGTAATTGATGTGCAAAAAGGAGAACTAACCATGAAAGTGCACGACCAAGAAGTGATATTTAATGTTTTCAAAGCTATGAAATTCCCGAGCGATGAAAAGGAAGAAGAAGAATGCTTCAAAGTTGATGTTGTTGATAATATTGTTCAGAATATTGATCCAAATCCCACGGATACACTTGAAGCTTGTATCACCAACATGATTGATAACGAGCTAGATGTTGAAATCTTGGAATGTATCAACTACCTTGATAAACCATTCCGATTCAAAGCAACACCACCAGTTGAAAGCTTGGAATTGCCAAAGAAAGATCGAATCAAGCCTTCAATTGAAGAACCACCGCAGCTGGAACTAAAGTTATTTCCGAGCCATCTCAGGTATGCATTTCTTGGAAACTCTTCTGAATTACCTGTTATTATTTCTTCTTCACTAACATTGGAGCAGGAAGAAAAGCTACTGAGAGTGTTACGAGAGCACAAAAGAGCCATTGGCTGGACTATAGCAGAAATTCGAGGCATTAGTCCATCATTTTACATGCATAAGATTCTGATGAACGATGAGTACAAACCCACAATGGAGCAACAACGGAGACTCAATCCAATCATGAAGGAAGTCGTGAAGAAAGAAATCATCAAATGGTAGGATGCTGGCATCATTTACCCCATCTCAGACAGCACTTGGGTAAGTCCTATGTAGTGTGTACCAAAGAAAGGAGGAATTACTGTGGTTACCAAAGAAAAGAACGAGTTGATTCCAACAAGAACGGTGACGGGATGGAGAGTACGCTTGGATTACAAGAAGCTGAACAAAGCCATGAGAAAACCATTTTCCGCTGCCATTCATTGACCAGATGTTAGACAGACTGGCAGGACATGAGTTCTATTTCTTTCTTGACGGATATTCAGGGTACAATCAGATTGCTATTGCCCCAGAAGATCAGGAGAAAACTACTTTACATGTCTCTATGGTACTTTTGCTTTTCGCAGGATGCCATTTGGATTATGTAATGCCCCTGCCACTTTTCAGCGTTCATGATGGCCATCTTTCAGACATCTGCAGGCTGGAGCAGAGTATGGAGGTTTTTATGATGATGATTTTTCTGTGTTTGGAGAATCTTTTGACCATTGTTTGCAAAATTTGGAACATGTATTACAAAGGTGCGAAGATACAAACCTGGTACTCAATTGGGAGAAATGCCATTTCATGGTACATGAAGGCATTGTTCTTGGACACCAGATCTCACAAAAGAGAATCGAGGTAGACAAAGCAAAAATCGAGACAATTGAGAAACTACCTCCACCAACATCTGTCAAAGGGATTCGGAGTTTTCTTGGACATGCAGGATTTTATAGGAGATTTATCAAAGACTTTTCCAAGATTGCCAAACCTCTTTGCAATCTTCTGGAAAAGGATGTGCCTTTCAACTTCACCAAAGAATGCCAGGAAGCTTTCGAGATCTTAAAACATAAGCTGATTTTTGTCCTCATCATTGCAGCACCAGATTGGACCCTTCCATTCGAGGTAATGTGTGATGCTAGTGATTTTGCTGTAGGTGCAGTTTTGGGACAACGCAAAGCAAAGCTTTTCCACACCATTTACTACTCCAGCAGAACTCTGAATGAAGCTCAACTCAACTACACAACCACTGAAAAGGAGTTGCTCGCCAGTTGTGTACGCTTTTGACAAATTCCGCTCCTATCTGCTGGGTCCCAAAGTGGTGGTCTACACAGATCATTCAGCAATCAAATATCTGATCACAAAGAAAGATGCCAAACCCAGATTGATCCATTGGATACTTCTTTTGCAAGAATTCGACGTGGAGATTCGAGAAAGGAAAGGACAGAAAAACCAGGTGGCAGATCACTTATCAGGCTCGAGAATGGAGAAACAGCTGACAAAGAACTGACAATCAAAGAACTTTTCCAGATGAACAACTGTTTGCCATTAAACAACAAGAAGTTCCTTGGTATGCTGACTATGTCAACTACATTGTGTCAGGAAAATGGCCGTTGGAATGGACAAAATCGCAACAACGAAAGAAGTTTTTCAAAGAAGTCAAGCACTATGTCTGGGATGAACCGTACCTGTTTAAACGCTGTGCTGATCAATTATTGAGACGGTGTGTTCCACAGGAGGAGGTCAACAGTGTTTTGCAACACTGTCATTCATCACCGTACGGCGGACACTTCAGCGGAAACAAAACTGCAGCCAAAGTCCTTCAATCAGGTTTGTTCTGGCCCACACTTTTTAAAGATGCTTATCTTTTTGCTTTTCAATGTGACAGGTGCCAGAGAACGGGGAATATTTCAAGGAGGAGAAACGAAGGACCGTTGCAAAACATTCTGGAAGTAGAGATATTCGATGTATGGGGTATGATTTCATGGGACCCTTTGTTCCATCATTGGAAACATGTACATCCTGGTTGCTGTAGACTACGTCTCCAAATGGGTTGAAGCAATTGCACTGCCATCCAATGATTCAAAGTGGTGATCAAATTCCTGAAAAAGAACATTTTCACTCGATTTGGAACACCTCGGGCAATTATCAACGATGGTGGCTCACATTTCTGCAACAGATACTTTGATGCACTCCTATCCAAATACGGAGTTACTCACAAGGTCGCCACTACTTACCATCCACAGTCAAATGGACAGGTTGAGGTTTCAAACAGGGAGATCAAGAGAATCCTAAAAAGGACTGTTGGATCTACAATGAGGAACTGGTCAACAAAACTAGATGTGATGCATTATGGGCCTACCGAACAGCTTACAAGACACCCATTGGTATGTCCCCATATCGATTGGGGTTTGGGAAAGCATGCTATCTGCCAGTTGAGCTTGAACACAAGGCGTACTGGGCACTGAAGAAGTTGAATCTTGACTCACAAGCTGCAGGAGAGAAAAGACTTTATCAACTCAATGAATTGGAGGAATTTCGCCTAGGCTGTTATGACAATGCTAAAATACAAGGAAAATACCAAAAATGGCATGACCCAAAAAATAGTGCACAGACAGTTGGAACCAAGGCAACAGGTGTTGTTGTACAACTCGAGATTGAAACTTTTCCCTGGAAAGTTGAAATCTAGGTGGTCTGGACCATTTGTGATCACTCAAGTTTTACCACATGGAGCTGTTGAGTTACTGGATCCTAATACCCACAAAACATCAAAGTTAACAGTCAGCGTGTCAAGCACTACTGGGAGAATCATTTGAGCGAAAAAAAGAAAGTGTCACACATTCAGATCCAGCATAACAGTTCGAGCAAGTCACGTCTAGCTGATAACTTAAACTTAGCACTCGCAGGGAGGCAACCCATGCATTTTTTGTATATATTGTGATTTGGTGTGATTTAATTTTGTGTGTTTAGTTTTTGCAGATTAAGTCATTTCAAGATGGAAGAAGTTCTCGCAAATCTCACAAGCAATTTCCTTCTTTCCCTCAAAAATTTCTAATGAAAGTCTACAAAGCTGCTTGAAAGGGATGAGGTTACTGATGATCCATGGTGTGCCAATGACATTCGTTGGGTAATTGAAGCACGAGTCCGATTGGCAGGAGAGCTTCTGACTCTTTTATTTCACATCTGCCTGGTTTTGGTAGAAGCACCTATGC
>SKCR01006719.1:0-13703 GCA_019454045.1 Zanthoxylum bungeanum | reverse complement strand
TTTCCATCTACTTGATGGTCATATATGGATTGATCTTAATCATGAGTGTACTACGAACTCCTACATGGCAGGCTGTGTCCTTTGATTTACAAAGGTGAGGTTGGTGTAGCAATCCCAACCAATAGCTACGTACTTTGGGGGCACAGTTTGTTTTGTAGTTGGAACGTTTTACATAGACATGGAGTTCACTCCTTCTTGCGAGAAGTAGATGAGTATCTTTCTTAAGGGTTGATTCGGTACTTGAACGATTTGAGCTCTCAAGTCTTTCTATTACGAATAGAAAGATTAATATTCATAATAGTTATGAATAAATCGTTCATTAGAGAATCAATGGTACTTAAGGTAAAAATAATTAGAGGGGTATAACGGACATTATGACCCGGCTCTAATTACGAGATACTCGTGAAGGATCAATTCGTATGCAATGACTATATCGGTGGACACCGACTTGGTTCGGCTTAATATTTCATCATCTACGGCAACAAGTGTGCAACTTCGGATTTTTAGTGGAATAACCCGGAGTTATAATCAGAATATTTAATTAAGAGCTTAGTTATATTTCGAGATTATTGGAGCTCCAACCGTAGGTCCATTTGGTCCCCGTGCTAGCTCGATATACTTTAGCGGAGTTAATATAATTGCATAGTCTAATTATATGCTCACAAAGAATAAATATTATTAATATGATTAAAATATTAATTACTCACACTTGAGACTATGCATTAAAAGGTAATGTAGGTATTAATAATTATATGATATTATTAAAAATAGAACATTGAATTATATATGATATAATTTAATACGGCTAAGATTTATTTTGGAAACAAAAATCATCACCATGGTCGAATTCCTTATTATAAGGAATAGGATTTGTTTGTTTTGGAAACCAAATCAAATCAAAATACATCACCATGGTCGAATTCCTCATTGGATAAGGAATAAGATTTGTTTGTTTGGGAAACAAAATCAAATCAAATATACCTTAGCTTGGCCGAATTTCCTCATTAAGTAAGGAATATGATTTGTTTGTTTTGGAAACAAAATCAAACAAAAATTCCTTGCCTTGGCCGAAATTATGAGAGGATTGGGAGACTTGTGGTTGATTTGTTTTATGAAACAAATTACCCTAAGTATAAAAAGAAATATAATTTTTCTTTTAAGAACAAGACATTAGAAAACCCTAGCCTTCTTCTCTTCTTCATGCTCTCAAGAGTGAGAAAGTTAATTGAAGAACCTGAAAATTATTTCGGTGTGTGATTTAATCTCTAAAACTTTAGGGATTAATTTGTGAGTGTAACCCACACTACCCTCCGTAAGTAACGAGACATAGCTCGGAAGATCTTGTGGCATTGGAAATCTCTTCTTCCCCTCTCTAGTAACTCACGGCAGTGAGACAGTAAGTTCCCCACTGCCGCACGCACATCACCAATTTTGGGGCTCGATTTTTGTTTGGTTTTATTAGTTTTTTGGGAAACACTTTGGGGTAATTTTAGGGCTGAGTTAGGATTGTTTTTGAGTGAAGAATCAGACCTAAAAGCCTACATCAGATCACGCAAATTATGGACTGGTTTGGGTGCAGTTCACGCGTGTAACGGGTGTAAAACAGTCCGCTATTTCACTGCAGTTCAAGGGGTTGTTCGGGGACTGTTTCGGTGGCATTCCGGGGCTGAAATCTTGTTCTAAACAGAAGCCAAATTTCAGTATACCCACTGGTACCATTCGGCCAAAGGAAGGGCAAAGCAGAAAAATTTTCAAATTCGATCCGTGGTCCTAACCGCTTCCGCTGGGCGAGGGAAAGCATTTCCTACAGTGAATGCTTGAACTCTCTCTATTTTCTCTCAGATCTTTCTCACAACACTTGTGTGAATGTGTGCAAAATGTTAACCTTTGGAAGTGAGAGAAATGGTAGAGATTATATTCTCTTACACAAGCCAACTAACCTTGTCATTAAGCATCTATGTTTTCTTGCAATGGCCAATACAAAAATGTGAATGCCATACCAAAGCATAAGAAATGATAAGTTAAAGACAAGGACTTTGTCATTAAGCATTCAATGCTTTCTTTCAATGGCAAACACATAAATGTGGAGGCCATACCAAAGCATAAAGGCATTAGCTAATGAAAAATATATTAGGTGTATACAAGCCACCTAATAGACATAATTGCTTGGATGACATAGTAAGCCATATGGCTTTGTCTCCAGTGGTAAATAAAAATCAATATATTAATAATGACTTATTTACCTTCAATTATCTCATAATATTACTAACTTGATTATCTCATAATCAAAGAATTCTAGAAAATATTAAGTTAAACTAATTTAACATAGTTTTCATTTGTGACAATAAATATTATTAATCTCATTAATAATATATAAAAATAAAGTGAACATATAATTAGACAATCTAATTATATTAGGTTTACTATAGTTAATCGAGCTAGCACGGGGACCAAATGGACCTACGGTTTCGAGCTCCAATAATTCCGAATTATTAATTAAACTCATTAATCAAATATTATGAATTATTAACTCCATGTTATTCCACTAAAAACTCGAAGTTGAACTCCCGTTACCGTAGATGGATAAAATAAACCGAACAACATCGGTGTCCATCGATATAGTCATTACATATGGATATATCCCTTCACGAATATCTCATAAATAGAACCGGGCCATAAGTCCGTTAAAACCCTCTAAATATTTTGTCTCTTAAGCACCATTGATTCTATAATGAACAATTAATTCATAACAATTATGAATATAAAACTTTCTATTCGAAATAGAAAAATTGAGCGTTCAAATTGTTCAAGTCTCGAATCAACTCTAAAGAGATATTCATCGTTTCTCTCGTAAGAAAAAGTGAATTCCATATCTATATAAAACGTTCCCAGCTACATAGCAAACATATCCCTCCCCAAATTGTTCATATGCTTTTGTTGCGGGAAGACGTATCAGCGACAATATTCTTTTGTGTCAGGAATTGGTTCGGAATTATCACCGGACTGGCAGTTCCCCGAGATGTGCTCTTAAGATTGACTTGATGAAAGCTTATGATACTGTTCGTTGGGATTTCTTGGTTGAGGTTTTGCGGATTATTAGTATTCTAGAGAGGATGGTGGGTTGGATTCAGGAGTGTATGACTTCTACTAGGTTCTCTGTGTCTATTATGGAGAGTTGCATGGTTTTTTCTCTGGGGGTCGTGGGTTACGACAAGGTGATCCTATGTCTCCTATCTCTTTGTTTTGGCTATGGAAGTTCTGTCAGGTCTTCTTCGTAATATGGCTACTAATCCAGGTTTCAAGTTCCACTGGCGGTGTTCTAAGGACCGTCTTACTCATCTCTGCTTTGCGGATGACCTTATGATTTTTTGTAAAGCAGATGAGTCATCGGTTTCCTTGATCAAGGATTGTCTCGGGCAGTTCAGTGGTTTATCAGGATTAATCTCGAATCCAGCTAAAAGTCAATTCTTCTCTTCTGGTATCTCTTCTACCCTCCAAGGCCATCTGCGTCATGTTTTTTTGGATAAGGACCATCTGCGTCATGTTTTGGGTTTCCAAGTAGGGATTCTTCCAGTGCGGTATTTGGGAGTCCCTTTGATCTCTACTAAACTTCGGGCCTCTGATTGTGCTTCTCTTGTGGATCGTATTGTTATGCGTGCTAAGAGTTGGAGTAGTAAGTTTCTCTCTTATGCGGGTCGGCTTCAGCTTATTAAGTCTGTTTTGTTCTCCATTCAAGTTTATTGGTCTTCCTTATTTATTCTTCCTAAGTCTGTTGTTAGGAAGGTGGAGACGATTCTGCGTTCTTTCCTTTGGAAGGGTAGTGCACTCACCTCTTCTGGGGCGAGAGTGGCTTGGAGCAAAGTTTGTTTACCTCTAAAGGAGGGGGGCTGGGGATTAAGAGTTTGGATTTTTGGAATAGAGCGGCTATTGTTAAACACATTTGGTTTCTTTGTTCTGGCCAGGTTTCCTCTTGGTCGAATTGGGTTCACTCTTATTTGTTGAGGGGAGAAGTTTTTGGGAGGTCCCTTGTCCTACTGACTGCTCTTGGAGTTGGCGTAAGTTCTTGGAGCTTCGTTCTTGGTCCCGGCGGCGGATGAGAGTTAGGATTGGGAATGGTGAGAAGACTTTATTGTGGTTTGATTATTGGCATCCTCTGGGCCCGATTGTGGACACGTTGGGTGAGAGAGTGATTTATGACTCTGGCTTGGATATGATGGCCACAGTTGCTTCCATTATCTCTGATTCTGCTTGGCATTGGCCCCCTTCTAGGTCTGCTGCCCTTGTTGATTTGGCTCAGTCCCATCTTCCGTCTCCTTCTAGTTTGAGGGAGGATGTGCTAGTTTGGAGGATGATAGGAGTGGGAGATTTTCTGTGGATAGTGCCTGGAATGCCATGCGGACAAGGGGAACCTTGATGCATTGGTCTCGAGTTGTTTGGTTTCGGAAGGCTATTTCACGCCATTCCTTTCTTCTTTGGATGTCTATTCAGGGAGGCCTTTGTACTCAGGATAGTTTGATGAGGTTTGGCATCTCTACTTGCTCGCGTTGTATTCTCTGTGGTTGTTCAAGTGAGGACATTGATCATCTTTTTTTCCAGTGTCTTTTCTCTTCGAGGGTCTGGTCGTCTGTACTGGCTATGTGTGGGTTAGACTGGAGACGCCGGGATTGGCGTCAGACTGTTGAGTGGTTATGTCAATTCACCGATGCTTCTTTATGTCACCTATTGGTTCGTCTGTCTTTTGCAGCGTCAGTCTACCATATTTGGAGGGTGAGGAATGCTCGCACTCATGATATGCCTCTTCGGCCTGTTTCTGCTCTTCTATATGATATTTTTTTTGATGTTCGGAATCGTGCTAGCTTTTTACGTAAGGTGAAACCATCTTATGACAATAAATGGCTTCACCTTTCGTGGCACTTGCCTGATGACATCTTCTGTTGATCCTTACTTGTAGCCTTTCGGCTTTTCTTCTATGAGGGCTTGTCCTCTCTAGTTGCTTGGGGTATGCCCCTTTGCTCCTTGTTTAGTTTTCTTTTGGTTATAATACTTACTTTATCCAAAAAAAAACCTCACCATAGTAAATCAAATGACATAGTCTGTCATACAGGAGTTCGTAATACACTCAGGATTAAGATCGAATCCATATATGACCATCTATTAGATAAAATGAATTTCTTCGGTTAACGGATATTAAAAGAAATTCGTATTTATCTGAGTCCAATCCTATATGATCTCATCATACAAGGTACCTCCATTCCCATGTCACTACATGAACGATTACGGATCAAGGTCGTCATACAAGTATAGAATGAACCGCAGCTATAGATAAACCACAAATAAAGTACCCTCTTTGTTTGCTCTCTATGGACTATTTAGATTACTAACTCCAGATTTAAATCCTCTTGCGCATCAAACATACACTAAGTCTGTGTTAGACAGTAATGACCCATAGCGTCACTATTTTGTAAATGATATTGTATTATTGTACAAAATTAACTATGTAGTAATGAAATTGCCTTTTACCGTTTTGTAATTTATTTACTTTGATATATAAATGGTAAAAGTCCCTATGATTAGTTCCGGATTGTGATGATATGAGACAGTATCAATCCATAAAGGTTTAATCATTAAATATCCCTAGTCGTAGTATTATCGAGATTGGACATCGATAATGCGGAATAGACTAGTACTGCACTCGTGCATGTTGTGAGGGCACAATGGCATAGTTCTCATATATTTAAGTATAGGATACTTATGCAAGTGCGGTAGGAGGTTGTGTTTTACCGATGGTACGGAAAACAGCTTCGCTCTGGATAGACCCCGCGGAGTCCCATTGGTAGTATGTCTGCGTGTCTATGGGAGTCCACTTCAGGGTAGGTGCATATGATCTTAACCTGAGATTTGCATCGCTAGTACTTACGACAATCGGTAAAATTTAGTTTTGGTGGTCCAGGGCTTTAACGGGTTCTGTGTACACCTCTTCTGGGTTTATCGAGAATCGTAGTGTACTGGGTGTGATGTCAAGATGGAAGTATCACTTCAGACATATGGAGATGATGATCGCGAGGGATACAAAACTAGTACTCTATAATGGTTGCAACCATCGGGATAATATGACTAGGTCAGGATTATCCGATTCAAAGAGACTGGTTGCTTGATGTCCGATATGTGTATCGTACGGGGCAGACACATCTCCAGCCCCAGGCCTTGCATGTGATCATCCGATACTGGTTCGATATACACTATACTACAGTATACTACGCCTGTTATAGATCTAATATTCCAGTAAGAATATTTCTAGAGAATTGGGTAGGCATGGCGTTTTGCTAGAAGCTAACCTTGTCTTGTAAATCGGTAAAAACGTAGTACTTGGTACGTACGTGTTCGAATAGTTCGACAACCGGATTTACTGCCAACATATCTAGAGGTCTCTTGGGTCGCTTCCCGAAGATTCACCAATGACGTATGATTCAAACTCGATTAATCTTGGATTAATTACGGAGAGACTTTATCTTGGATAAAGTACTAAATAAAGAGAGAGAACGATTAATTTGGAATAATCGTAAAATTATTATATTCGATATAATAATCGAAATTCGATTTCGACGCGAAATTAAAATTAGATTTTAATTCGGGCAAACGAGTTAATTTAGGATTAATTCGTCAGCGACGTAAATAATGAATTCGCTAGGCGCAATTATTTATTTAAATTCGATTTAATTAACGTCGCGACGTAAGTTCGGTATTTCGGAAATATCGAACCCGAACGCGTGAGTGCATGTGGGCCCACTTTCATTTGGAAACGTGTGGGGCCCACATGACACATGTCATTACATGCATTATTTTATTGTTGATGCATTGCATGGAGATAGTGTACAATGCACTCAAGGGTTATGCATGGAAATTGAGTGTTTGACACTCTAAGCCATTGCATGGTTTGTGTCATAAGTATATTATTATTTAATATATATTATGACATAAATATAAATTGATTTTTGAAACAAAAATCATATCTCCTCTCCCTCTCAAGCTTACCGAAACAGTAAGCTCTCACAGCCCTCTCCATTTCTTCATTTTTGTTGCAAAAGCTTGAAGAAAGTGTGTGTGTTTGGAACATTAAATCACATATTTGGCTAGCACCATCAAGGGATCATACAAAGGTGTTATGGGAAACTCATCTTAGAGCTTGGAAGGATCAAAAATTGCTTGGAGCTTCTCTTTTCTGTTTGGCCGAATCCTTCACTGCACAAAGGAGAAAGTTTTGTTTCATCAAACGCAACCACATTCCGATCTTTGTGAGTATGATTCCGCCATACTTCAATATTGTTCATTCTTTTATATATTTTGCTTGAATCTTTTGATCTTGGGACATGGATTAGATTTTTCAACAATGGTATCATTGAGCTTAAAGAGCATGCAAATATATTAGGATGTTATTTGGGGAAATTGTTTGAAGCATGATTTGATGAGTTTGCTTTATTAAATATGCTTAGATGTATGTTATTTAGATTATACATCATCAATTTCATGGAAAATAAATTGGATTAATTTTTTCCAACCCAAATGAGGCTTGGCCGAATACGTGCAAGCATCTGGACTAGATGATTTTTTAATTTTAAGACATTGGATGACTTGAAATAATATGGAATGATGATTTGTAACTCGATTGGATTGAAAACGAAATCGGAACCATTTTAATCACCTTGGCCGAATGCTTGATGGAATATTAGGGACTTGATTTTTTGATTAAATAATGTTGGACATATATTTAAGATAAAAATATGATTAATGGATTAATTTGATATTTGGGAATATTGATTTAAAGGATTAATCATGAAAATACACTTTAATTAATTAAGTTATAAAATTTGGAATTTTAAAATTTAGTTAATTGGGCTTAAATTGGAATTGGGCCTAAAACTATTATATTTGGTCATAAATGGGCTTGGTTGGGCCAAGTAGATTTGGACCATTTGGATTGGATCCAAAATGGGCCTAAATCACACCATTTAAGTCCAAATGTAATAAATGGGCTTTTATGTTTAATTGGGCCTTATGGGCTTGATATTGATTTTAAGGCAAATGAGGGTGATTCCTTATTGGGCTTGGAAATTGGGTTTGACCCACATTGACCAAGGCCCAAGCCTAATGAAATCAATAGAAAGCCCATCGGACTTTAATTAAACGGACATTAGATGTTAGTTGGGCTTTGAGACCCAATAGTACTAGTAGATTTGGAATCTAATAGTACTGTTAATTCTATTGAGGATTTGTTCAAGGTCCCGGTCTGGATCAGATTGTTTGACCTACCTTTTCCTTTATGGACGGCGAAAGGGATTAGTTGTGTTGCTAGTGCCATTGGGAGACCTCTCAATGCTGACCATATTACACTGTCCAGGAAACGACTCAGTTTTGCTCGTGTTTGTGTTGAGATTGATGCCCGAAATTCCCTTGATGAGGAGATTGTCTTCCAATACCCTAATGGCACTAGAGTCCCTATTAGGGTTGAGTTTGAATGGGTTCCTGTGAAATGCTCAACTTGTGAAGTTTTTGGTCACTCGGTGATTTCTTGCCCTGAAAAGGCTCCTAGTAAGGAGGTTAAAAAACCTGCCCCGCCCGTTATTCACAAGCCGATTCCTTCTACAGATAAAGACTCTACGGTTGAATCTGCTAAGGTTCAAGAGGGGGCTTGGATCCCGGTCACTAAAAATAAGAAAGGTAAGGGTACTTCTTTGAACCATCATGTTAGTTCGAGTGATGTGGTGCCTTTGATTGCTGAGAGAATTCCTGTTTTGGGTGAGGGTTCTTCTAATGGATTGAATCCGACTTTGGTTACTCATTCTCTACCTGTGATTCCTTCTGAGACTGCTTCTTTGGTGATAGATGGTAATTTGAAAGGGGAAAACTCTATTGACTCCTCACAACTTGGTGAGGATCTTCCTTATACTGAGGTATATGAGTGCTCGCCGTCTGCAGTTTATGATTCGCCTACTCCGTTGGTTAACAGTTTGGCTATTAAGGCTGTTGACTCCCTGGAATCTAAGAAATTGATTTATGGTAACAAATCCAAAAAGGGTTCAGGTGGGAAAAGGAGTCAGAAGGGGAAGTCTTCTGGGGGGGGTCGTCGACGTTGATTTGTGGGTTTGGCCTTTTTTCATCTGTTTTAATGATTTTTGGTTGTTGGAATATTAGAGGTCTCAATGACCCGTTAAAACATGCTGAAGTCAGGAGGTTTTAGTGAGGAGAAGCTCTCGTTGTGTGGTTTAGTTGAAACCAAGGTTAAGGAGGTTAATCTTATGAATGTCTCTCGTGCGATTAATCCTTCTTGGAAGTTTTTTTGCCATTCTGATATTAGTCCGTTTGGTCGTATCTGGGTTTGTTGGAATCCAAATGATGTTGTTGTTAGCATTATTCAGTCTTCAGCTCCAAGCTATTCACTGTCGTGTGACTCCTATTTCTGGGGTGTGGAATTGTGTAGTTTCTGTGGTTTATGGTGAGTGTGATTACGAGAAGCGGCGAGATCTTTGGGCTGACCTGCTTAATTGTGGTAGTTTGGTTGATGATTCCCCTTGGCTTGTTTTAGGTGATTTCAATGCTATCCGTTCTCCGTTTGAGCATAGTGGTGGATCTGTGGCTTGGCCAGCTTGGAAAGATGACTTGGGTTGCTGTTTGGGTCAAGCTGGCTTGGATGATCTGCAGTATTCTGGGTGTAAGTTTACTTGGTTTAATAAGCAGATTCAGTCTCCTATTTGGCGCAAGTTGGACCGTGTTCTGGTAAATCCTTCTTGGGAGTGTATCTTCCCGGGTTCTTCTGCCCGCTTTCTTCCTTCCCGGATCTCTGATCACTCTCCTATGGTTGTTAAGCTTGCAGAGCTCCCTAAAAGGAAAATTCCCTTTAAATTCTTTCAGTTTTGGGTGGATCATCCTGATTTTCTCTCTGTTGTGGCTAGGGCTTGGGATATTGATGTTCATGGTACTCCAATGTTCCGGTTATGTTGTAAGCTAAAGAATGTTAAAGCAGCTTTGAAGAAATTTAATGTTGAGCATTTCTCTAAAATTTCTTGTCGTGTTTTGGAGATCAGGAAGGAGTTGGATAGAGTTCAATGTGCTTTACAGGACTTCCCCAGTGACCCTGCTCTGTTAGCTGAGGAAGCTTGTCTTTCAGTGAGTTATGGTGATTTGAGTCGGGCTGAAGAAGGCTTTAATAGACAGAAATCTCGTGTTCAGTGGCTTAACCTTGGGGATCAGAATTCTAAGTTCTTCTTTACCGCTATGAAGAGTTTTCATGGCCGTAGTAAGGTTACTTCTATTACTAAAGAGGATGGTACCCGAGTGGAGGAAGATGCTTTGGTTAGAAATGAGATTGTTTCCTTTTTTGAGTCCCTTTTGGTCCTCAGCATCGTCAGCAGGATTTTGATAGGGTGACCCTCCATTCTGCTATCACTAGACATGTGACTGAGGAGCAGAGTATGGCTCTTTCTCGTGAGGTTGAGGATGATGAGATTAAGGCTGTTTTGTTCAGGCTGAAAGACAATAAAGCTCCAGGTCCGGATGGGTTTAATTCGGGTTTCTTTAAGAAGTGTTGGAATATTGTGGGGGATGATGTCTTATGTGCTATTCATTCATTCTTTTCTTCTGGACGTCTTTTGAGGCAGGTAAATGCTACATCCATTGCTCTGATTCCTAAGATTCCTAACCCTTCCCAGGTTAAGGATTATAGGCCCATTTCTTGCTGTAACACCATTTACAAGTGCATTGCTAAGCTGATTGCGAACAGAATTAAGGTCATTCTCCCTTCAGTGATCAGTCAGAATCAATCTGCTTTTGTCGAGGGAAGGCGTATTAGCGACAATATTCTCTTATGTCAGGAATTGGTTCGGAATTATCACCGGAATAGCGGTTCCCCGAGGTGTGCTCTTAAGATAGACTTGATGAAAGCTTATGACACTGTTCGTTGGGATTTTTTGGTTGAGGTTCTGAGGACTGTTGGTATTCCTGAGAGGATGGTGGGTTGGATTCAGGAGTGTATGACTACTACGAGATTCTCTCTGTTTCTATAATGGTGAGCTGAATGGTTTTTTCTCTGGGGGTCGTGGGTTGCGACAAGGTGATCCTATGTCTCCTTATCTCTTTGTTTTGGCTATGGAAGTTTTATCAGGCCTTCTTCGTAATATGGCTACTGATCCGGGTTTCCAGTTCCATTGGCGGTGTTCAAAGGACCGTCTTACTCATCTCTGTTTTGCAGATGACCTTATGATTTTTTGTAAAGCAGATGCATCCTCTGTTTCTTTGATCAAGGATTGTATTGGGCAGTTCAGTGGTTTATCAGGTTTAATTCCGAATCCAGCTAAGAGTCATCTCTTCTCTTCTGGCATCTCTCTTTCTATGCAAGACCAACTGCGAGATGTGTTGAGATTCCAGGTGGGGACTCTTCCTGTGAGGTATTTGGGGGTTCCTTTGATCTCTACTAAACTTAGGGCCTCTGACTGTGCTTCTCTTGTGGATCGTATTGTTATGCGTGCTAAAAGTTGGAGTTGTAAGTTTCTCTCTTATGCAGGTCGGCTCCAGCTTATAAAGTCTGTTTTGTTCTCCATTCAAGTTTATTGGTCTTCTTTATTTATTCTTCCTAAGTCTGTGATTAGGAAGGTGGAGACTATCCTTCGTTCCTTCCTTTGGAAGGGTAGTGCGCTTATCACTACTGGGGCTAGAGTAGCTTGGAGCAAAATTTGTTTACCTCTTAAGGAGGGGGGTCTGGGTATAAAGAGTCTGGAAGCTTGGAATAGAGCAGCTATTGTCAAGCATATTTGGTTTCTCTGTTCTGGTCAGGTTTCTTCTTGGTCTACTTGGGTTTACTCTTATTTACTGAGGGGGGGAGAAGTTTTTGGGAGATCCCTCGTCCTTCTGATTGCTCTTGGAGTTGGCGTAAGATTTTGGAGCTTCGTTCTTGGTCCCGTCGGCGGATGAGAGTGTGTATTGGGAATGGTGAGTCGACTTTATTGTGGTTTGATAATTGGCATCCTGTAGGCCCGATTGAGTACTCATTGGGCGAGAGAGTGATTTATGATTCTGGCTTGGATAGGATGGCGACAGTTGCTTCCATTATCTCTGATTCTGCTTGGCATTGGCCCCCTTCTAGATCTGCTGCTCTTGTTGATCTGGCTCAGACTCACCTTCCGTCTCCTTCTAGTTTGAGGGAGGATATGCTGGTTTGGGAAGATGATAGACATGGGAAATTTTCTGTGGATTGTGCCTGGAATGCTTTGAGGTCGAGGAGACCCGAGATGCCTTGGTCCCGAGTTGTCTGGTTCCGGAAATCTATTCCCCGCCATTCTTTTCTTCTTTGGATGTCCATTCAGGGAGGCCTGTGTACTCAGGACAGTCTAATGAAATTTGGTATATCCTCTTGCTCGCGGTGTATCCTTTGTGGTTGTTCGAGTGAGGACATCGATCATCTTTTTTTTCAGTGCCTCTTTTCATTGAGGGTTTGGTCGTCTGTGCTAGCCATGTGTGGTTTAGACTGGAGCTGTCGAGATTGGCGCCAAACTGTTGAGTGGCTTTGTCAGTTCTCTGGTGCCTCTTTATATCATCTTCTGGTTCGTCTGTCCTTTGCAGCGTCAGTTTACCATATATGGAGGGAGAGGAATGCTCGCACTCATGATATGCCTCTTAGGCCAGTTTCTGTTCTTCTATATGATATTGTTTTTGATGTTCGGAATCGTATTAGTTCTTTACGTAAGGTGACTCCATCTTATGACAATAAATGGCTTCACCTTTCGTGGCACTTGCCCGATGACATCTTTAGTTGATCTATTGTAGCCGTTTGGCTTTCTTCTAGGAGGGCTTGTCCTCTCTAGATCCTGGGGGATGCCCCTTTGCTCTTGTATAGTTTTCTTTTGGTTATATTACTTACCTTATCCAAAAAAAAAAGTTATAAAAAGCACAATAAAAGTGAAATATTTAATTTAGAATTAAATAATAGGATTAGTCTTGCAAGACTTCTCTTACCTTGGATTAACGATTAGTTCGATATAATTCGTGAATTATTCCCATAAGTATTTATCTCAAACTAGTTGGACTCGCGCAAATGCAAACAATTGTTTGAACATTTGGTATTGTCACATAATTAAAGACTAATTAATTGGATTTGATGGTTGTATAACATGCCTTTTGAATGAATAATGAATGTGGATATGTTGTGTGACATGAGTCCAACCACACCAGAGACATTACAAGATGCAGCTAACAACTTGGAAGAACCCATGCAGTTGCCAACAGGTCCAATCACACGCAAAGAGCAAAGAAGATCAAGAGAGGCATTTGCGGGACTAGCTCAAAGCTATGTGACCAGTTGCAGCAACCAAGTCAAGTACACACCAGAGACACATATGGGCATAACCAGAGAGGTTCCCAAGCTATTTCATTTGACCCAGATCAGCTCAGACTGAAGCATAGCAGAGCAGCTTCAGCACCAACACCCTTTTGACCCGATTTCACCCATTTTGGGACTTTGTTGAATTCGGCCAAATGAGGGCATTTTTGTCATTTGTGCTCGACATTTTGAATTTACTTATGATGTATTTAGGTGCAAAAGGACCTTAATGGTCGTGGTTGAGGTGCTTCACTTAGGGATTTTGGTAATTCACTTCAGGGACATTTTTGTCCATTCACACCTTTAGGGTTTTCCTTGTAACCTATTTAAACCTTTT
>SKCR01006718.1:0-13809 GCA_019454045.1 Zanthoxylum bungeanum | reverse complement strand
TTCATAAACTGTCCAATAATCTCCCACTTGGCCTATAGCCAGTCACTCGAGTGTCATTACACCCGAACTATGTACGGTTCGCTCAAACTGCTGAGGAAGGCTTTCGTCAGTGGATTGTATGATTATCGTCTGATGCAATTTATTCGATCATCACATCGCCACGATGTATGATCCAAACGAATCAGATGATAGTCGAATGTTATATATATGGATCGTTAATGAGCATTAATTCTTTAGTCTGCGCTGTAGCCTAGCTCAGCCTGCTAACAGAACTATATCTAATCTAATTAGATTTGTTAATGAACCAGATGGCTTCTATTGCTGGCCTCAGCCGCAGCAATGACCCGCATTTGTTGTTTATTTCGGTAACAGTATCTTGCTTGGAAGATTTCCCGCTCACTGTTCCGTTATTCAAACTGTATTGTACCGTTTTTTTATCGGTTAGAAAACTTACAGTAGTGATCCTAGTAACTTCAAGTTCTCCTTCTCCATAGTTTAAGACATCATCCTAAGTTCTTTAAGATACTAACGGATGTTGTTCTAATATCAATCCAGGACTATCACTTGGATTGCCCCATTTGTGACTCCATATGCTCAAAGCGTATGAGACACAAGGTCACGTACATTTTTCAGAGAGTGTCAATAACTTTAAATCTATCCAGTCAGAGTAGTTATCTTTATCCTAGAATATAAAGGTTGTTTTCCCAAGAATTCTACGGAGAATTTCAATGAAAGCCAAACTTTCACCGATTGTAATATGGGAATATCATTTCCAAGAAATGACATATCATCATTAATTAGGGACAATCTCTTTTAGTGCGCTCCCACTAACCTCCTTATATACACAAGAATCATTTCTTTTTGAATTAAATCATATACCATTATGATTACATCAAAACTTTAATTCCAAGAACCTAATTGCTTTCTTCAATCCAAACATGGATCGAATAACCTGCAAACCTCGTTTGCTAGTTTTGATACGACAAAGCCGCCAGGATGTTGTAAACATCCTCCAAAAGGTTTCCTTTTCAGGAAAGCAATTTATCGGTTCAGCTGCCATATTTCATAAATGAAACATGCAGCATCAGCAAGCATTATCCAAATGGATTTAACGTGGCAACATGTAAAAGATTCGTTGTAATCAACACAATATTGATAATGATACCTTTCGCTAAAAGCCTAGCTCAATACGTTGGTATGCTGCCATCCACGTATGTCTTCCTTGAAGACTTATATAGTACCAATAGGCACAATGCCTTGCGGTACAACAACTAGTGTCCAAACATAGTTGATATACATGGAATCCATTTCGGACTCATGGCACTTTGCCATAATAGGGAGTCGATACCTGTATCACTTCCTCATACGTAGTCAGTTCGTATTCCCAATAAGATTGACATCTTTATGAGGTGAGATCAGAAACCCATACCCAGGTTGTTTTCTGACTCTCTCCGACTTACGCGGTCTTGTGTATTCGAAGATTACTGGTACAGTTTCATCCTTGATGAACTGTTTGTGTTCCATTAAGGACTTGGTGCCTTGAACAGTAATATAACTACGATTTTTCATCGAGTTTTACTATCCTCCCACTTACCACTGCATATCGGTATTCCTCTTAGGAAAACCGCATGGTGAGCAACAATTACATTGTTCTCAAGTGAGTTGATAAGTACTATACTTTGGTTTCCCTAGGATAACCTACAATTGGCACTTATCCAATTTGGGTTCTAGTTTGGTATCATCCAAACATATGCCCAGCATCCCAAATCTTCAGGAGTGAGAAAACCTAGTTTCTTTCCTGTTCATATCTAATATGAAATCTGTCAAACAGATTTTCATGGAACCTTATTCAAAATAAGTATTGCACTGTTAAATGCTTATCCTTTGAAGGAAAATGGTAGCTCAGAGCGACTCATGATTAACCTTATCATGTCCAACAAAATTTGGTTTCTCCGTTCGGACACACCGTCAAATTGACGTTGTCCGGGAGGAGTCCTTATTGAAAGAATACTATACTCTTTCAAGTATATGAGAAAACTTATTGCTTAAGTATTTTCATCATGGTCAAACCGTGATGTTTTAATACTTTAGCCGATCTGTTCGTCTATTTCGTGTCGAAACTAAAAAAGTTTCCGATGTGTTCTTAAAAGAAACACAAACCATAACGCGATGCCACATCCGTAAAGGTCACGAAATATTCATATCCACCTCTAGCCTAGCTAGACATGGGCCCACTTACGTCACTATGAACAAGGGCTAATAGATCGGTGGTGGCACTATACTTTACCAAGTAAAAGGTGTTTTAGGCACTTTGCCCAATAAACTAGATTCGTAGACTTCATTTGAATGGAATCAAATCCGTCCTAGTATCCACTCTTCAAAAGTGTGGATATACGAGTCTTGTTTGATTGTGTCCCAGACAACACTGCCACAAATAAGTCTCATCTGATCAAATCAGTTTGAGCTATTTGTTTGTCATGTTATATGTTTGAGATTTATTTATATTCAAAATATAAATACTGTTATTCACATCTAATGTGTTTATCTCAATATCATCTTTATAAAATAAAACACTTTAGTGTTCTAGAATATAAGGTGTACTCGCAACGAGTTATACTCGATATAGATAATGTTTCTAGTCAAACTAGTTACATTATAACAGTTTCCTAATTTAAGTACACACCCGAAGGGTAGTTCCTAAACTTAGGTATCTGCGGTAAAACAGCGACTTTCGTCCTGTTTCCGATTCGCAGATTAATTCTCAATGAAGTCAGTATCCTACTCATAGCAGATTATGCACATCAATGCATATTTATGTATTACACTTAGTATTTAAAATCCAATTTTAATACTAGTAGTGAACATATTTATGACAAATATATTTGAAGTCAGAGCCTTGCTCGTCTTCAATTCCTTCATGTCTGCTTTGTCCATACGGCAGTCACGCTTCAGTGATCCCATTTGCCAACAGTTTAGGCAAACATCTTGGGATATGTCCTTTATCTTCCTAGAAGATATAATGATTTTGCCTTTGCCCTTTTCCACATTCCAGAAGGTTTGGCCAAGCCTTGGCCTTCTAGAATATCGAAGTAAGTGCGCCTTGCGCCTTGCCTTATTGCAAACTTTGAATTTTGTCTCCTTGAGATAGTCATTAACTCTCCAAGAGTTGTTTATTGCAATTAATACTTCTAAGATCTAAGAATAGATCTATGAAGATCCTTCAATTCATTATCATACTTTAAAGATCTAATCCTTACTTCTGATTAAGAAATTAAGGAGTCATTATGGCAAGCATAATGGATTAAGCATTAAAGTTATCATCACATGAATCTTCCAAAGATCATGCTCTACTATTGCTTAACTCTGGGCTTAGACCTAAGATGTTATTTTATCAAATAAAGTAACTTATTAGTTTCCATGACCATCCTGAAATTTATTCCCAATTGAAAATTAAAGTGTTTAAACACATTTTCCCTAGGATAATGTTTTAAACATTAATATTTCAATTTAATCTTGATTCTAATAGTCCAACTATTCAATCAACGATTTCAGTTACAATCTAATGTAATGTAATTATTATATAGTCTAACTATATAACTTATTACAATTTATAGTTAAATCAAATATATATTGATTACTATAATCCAATTATATAATCATTATACATGATTAGTAAAATCCAAATATATTAATTACTATAATCCAATTATATAATCAAATATAATGAGGGTAAAATTAAATATATTGATTACTATAATCCAATTATATAATCAACTATAAATGAAGTAGTTTGAATACAATCCAACTGTTTAATTAAAACAACAATAAATATTAGTCCAACTAATATATAATTATTTGACGAATGATATTTGATTGAGGCGCGTATGGCAAGTATCTAAACGAATATTGCAAATTTAATTCTTGCCTCCCACTATTTTTCGGCGAGCCTCTAACCCTCTGTGGAGTACTCGGGAAACCTAGTTTCCTAGTGGGCTAGGATCCCGTTAAATAAACACACAGTCTTGACTTTGGCCAACAAATTGTATGATACTTAACTAGGTAGATCTCTAAGATCAATTGGATCCCATCCAATTCCTAAATCCAGTAGGTGACAATCCAAGTCCGAAACATATATTTATATATGCCATATATCGAATATATTACCTAACCTTTTCCTCTGAATCAACTAAGCCTTGGCTTTGGCACAAACAAACTTAATGATCCCAGTTAAGCGGAACACATTGACATGGAAAGCTTCGTAATCAATGTCGATGGACAAGAAGTGATCTTGACTTTGGCCAACAAATCACGACTTGGATAAGACACCGATATGGAACAAAACTCTCATGATTCAAACACATCCGCAATTGACAAAGGTCTTGACTTTGGCCAACAAAACCAATGCCAACTTTGGATCTTGAGTAAGAATCACTCAACGGAATGAAAAACGCTTAATATGTTTGGGAGGGTTTTTCGCGTGCAAATTGGCAACCAATTTATTATCTTTGTTAAGGTCTCATCATCATACACCCTTAAACATGCATTCTAAATACAATAAGCGCGTATAAATAATAAATTAATAATGATATACGGATGGATATGTCACAAATGGTTCCTAGAACAAATCACTCTCTTTCCTCTCCCCGGCTAGAACTATTCTAACTTCTACCAATTACAAAATACAATAAAGAAACTTCATTTACATTGAGGGGAATTGGTGATAAGAGAAATACAATGAGAAAAAAAGATAAAAGGCTGGACACGCAGGTCCAATTTAAATAAATTCTAAATTTATTACAATTTCCAAAAATGCCCTCGCCCTTCTAATATCCATCTGATATGCATTATTCATGCAATACATTCATGTATTCATACAAATCATGTTATTCAATCAATCTAATCAAATTAATCAATCTTTGAATTAAGGACCATACAATGTTCATACAACGATTTGATTTGCGTGAGTCAAACTCGTTTAAGAATAAATACTCAAAGTAAGTATTCTTGAATTATATCGAACTACAACTTTAAATCCAATTTATTTGTATTCAATACTAATTCCAAATTTAATTCCAAAAAATATTTACACTTACTTCTAAGCCTTAAAGACTTGGATTCCAAATCCAATCTTAATGGGTCTCAAAGGCCCAATAACATCTCATGTCATTTCAATTAAAGTCTAATGGGCTTTTAATTAATTCTTAAGGCATGGGCTTTGGCCATATGGGTCAAACCCAAAATGCCAAGGCCCAATAGGAATCACCTTATTGCCAAACAAATCAATTTAGGCCCAATTAAGTCTTTAAAGGGCCAAGTGATGTATTTGGACCTTATGGAATTGGTTTTGGGCCCAATTGGATCCAATCCAAAAGTCCAAAACCAAACTTAGTCAAAACAAGCTCATTAAGCCCAAATACACATTTTTAGCCCATTACATAATAAAGGCTTATTAACATAATTATAATATTCTAAATATCACAATTATTTTAATTAAAGTGTATTAGCCATGATTAATTAATTAAACTCAATATTTCCAAAATACCAATTAACTTAATTAATCATGCTTAATCCACCAATTCATGCTCAAACAAATGAAGCCAAAACACATCATTTCATGCTCAACACAAATTGAATCCTAAATTCATCATTTTATGCTCAACATGCTCTTTGATTTTAACATAAACATATTGACTTTGATTCTAATCCAATCAAACCAACAATCAACATTTAAACATGCATTTAAACACATCATTTCATGTTACAAAAATCAAAAAACTGCAGTCCACTGCACTGTACCATTCGGCCACCTTAAATTTTTTTTAATTTTTGATTCTTTTGATTTGTTTCAAATCTAATCATGCACAACTCTAAGTTAACATATTCTCAGCATGCTCAAAGCATCAATTTGAAAGAATCATGCTCAAAACATAAAAGCCCCAAATTTTAGTCTCAAGAACCCTAAACTTTTCATGCTTAAAATTGGCTCTGATACCATTGTTAGTGTTCCTAGAACATGCCAAGGATCTAATAAGCATGAAAACATGTTTATAAATTCAAAATAAGTTGCGGAATTACTTACATTGAATGGATTTGAGCTTTTAAAATTTTGAGAAGAAGATCCAAGATCCAAGATGCTTCCTTTGTTGATTCCAAGCTTTGAGTTGAAGATCTCCAAGATCATTCCTTTTGTTGATTCCAAGCTTTTGAAGTTGTTTCCCTATCACCTTAGTTGATTCCATGAAGTTCTAGCTCCTTTGAAATTGCACACAAATCAAAGAGAGGGAGAGGAAGAAGTTCACGCCCATGGAGAGGTTATTAGGGTTTCCATTTTGTTCAAAAAATGTGTTTTGTGTGATGCATACACAAATGAGAGAGAGAGAATGTTTTTGGTAAAATCTCTTTTACCCTTTTCACATAAACAAGGTGGTTGGGTAAATGGTTTTGCCAAAACCATTCCAAGGTGGTTGGAAAGTGGATGGTATGGCATAAATGCCAACCACTCTCCCAACTACCACATTTAAAGTGGGCCCCATATTTGAATTCAAAATTCAAATGTCTCTACGAACATTTGTCGCGGCTCGGATCCGTTTAATCCGATTAAACGAATTCTCATCGCTAAATAATTAAATCTAGTTTAATTAAATAACGATGCCTCGCAAATATATTACGAATATCGTCTACGAATTAATTCTAAATTAATTCGTTCGTTCATATTAAAGTCCGACTTTAATTTCGTAATGAAATCCAATTCATATTAATATATCCGATATATTAATTTTAGCCCATACGAATAAATTAAATAGAAAAATCAAATTTAACTATTAAATTTATTCTACCGATTAATTCCAAATTAATCGCGTTCTCTCTCTTTTGAACACATTTAATCCCAGATTAAATAATACCTCAATTAATCCTAGATTTATTTTCTCCATCTTAATTAATCCCAGATTAATTTTCTCTCTTAATTAATCCCAGATTAATTCTAATTTAAATCAACTGTCATCGGTGAATCTTTGGGAAGCGACCCAAGAGATCCATGGATATGTTGGCAGTAAATACGGTCATCGGATTATCCGAATATGTGCGTACCTCGTACCACGTGCTTACCGATTTACAAGACATGGTTGGCCCTACCCAATTCTCCAAAAATATTCTTACTGGAATATATAATCTATGTCAGGCGTAGTATACGTAGTATTGCGTATGTCGATCCAGTATCGGATTGTCACGTGCTAGGCCTGGGGCTGGAATGTGTCTGCCCGGTACGAAGCACATGTCGGATGTCTGGTAACTAGTCTCTATTATCGGATATACATGACCTAGTCATAATATCCCGATGACTGCAGTTCTTAAGAGCACTAGTACCGTATCCTACGTGACATCATCTCCACTATGACTGGAGTGATACTTCCGTCTTGACATCACACCCAATACACTACGATTCTCAATATACCCAGCAGAGGCGTACACAGAACCGGTTAAAGCCCTGGACGACCAAAACTAAATCATACCGATTGTCGCAAGTATTAGCGATGCAAGTCTCAGGTTAAGACCAAATACACCTACCCTGATTTCGGACTTCCATAGACACATAATCATTCTACCAATGGAATTCCAAGGGGTCTATCCAAGCGAAGCTGTTTTCCGTACCATCGGTAAAACACAACCTCCTATTACACTTGCATGAGTATCCTATACCCAAATATATGAGAACTATGCCGTTATGATCTCACATAACGCGCACAAGTGTAATACTAGTCTATTCCGCATTATCGATGTCCAATCTCGATAATACTACGACTATGAATATTTAATGATTAATCCTTCGAGGACTGATACTGTCTCATATCATCTCAATCTAGGAACTAATCATAGGGACCTCCTATCATTTATACATCTAGGGGATCTAATCACAAATGATAAGAGAGCAATTTCTTTTGTCACATAGTTAATTTGTACGACAACACCATGATATTACAAATAGTGTGACGCTATGGGTCATAACTGTCCAACAATCTTGCCTTACAATAACAAAATACAAATCCGAACGAATCAAAAGAAAAACATGCCGAGAGATAATGGTACTATTTACAATTTATCAGTATACTTTAGTAGACTTTGAAATTGACGATGTAATGGTCTAATCCAAAAATGTGTTCAAAATGGGCCGATTTTATTTCTAAATAACTGAAAGAAAATGAATTTCTACAATTTATGAGCTAAAACTATTTCTGAATATATATATATTTTTTTTAAAATAATAACAAAAATCAACCTCCACGGTTCACAAAGAGGACTTAAGCCATCAACGTCAAGAATGAAAGATTAAGATTATCCGAAGAATAATATTATGGGTGTATTCAATTAGGATTTTAAAGATTATTTTGTGTTAAATAAGTCTTGTGATAATCAATTAAGATTTTTAAATAATCTAAAAAGTCTTGTGGTATTTCATATACTATTAGGATTTTTTAAAGAAAGTGTCCAAATCTATTTGTATTCAATCAAGACTTTAAATATGTAATAAAAAATCGTAGGTATTAAAAAACTTACTTATTTTGAAAGATTTTTTATATGTGTATTGTGTGAGATATTTTAGTGGAAGTATAAATATCAAACCCTATAAAAAATCTTACTCAAATCCATTAGACTTCTGACGTGAGATTTTTTTTGACTGTTAGAAAAGAGAAGATGAACAGACATATTAGCTCTTCGTGAACAAGGTACTTGCTTATTATTATTATTTTTTTCTTTTTTCAGCATGCGTAGTTTAGTTTCTCTTTTCTTTCATACAGAAAATGCTAAAGCTTTTAGTTCAAATTTCTTGTGAAAACATATCCAAACGAGTTGCACTGAAACCAAAGTTAAGTAAATAATGAACATGAACGCTCACACTGTTGAAATATTAAAAAATAGTTGTTTCAATCTTTTATTTTTGATATTTTTTTTAAAGAAATTGTTTATTTGTTGATTTTAAAAATAAAAATTAATTAAGGTAATTTGAATTCTATCTTGGATCTGTTTTTTTTTTTTATGTAAATTTAATTTAAGGTTAATTTTGGCTAAAATGAGTTTAGGGTTTTCCTTTGAAATGTATATATTAATTAGCTTATGTTTATAATAGAAGATGAATTTTTGAAGCGCGATGGTGTAGTTTGTATTGTTAGCTTCAATAGTATAATTTGTTGAACCCTAATTGTTGGATTAATGAGAGTCAATTTCTGTTGGGTTTTTGTTGCAGGCCTACGTAAGAAGCATTAACACAAACTTGAAAATCTTACACCAACACAATTATTGTTTTGCAGGCTCGTATATATTTTTTATATACATATAATTTAAATGGGGGATTCAGAAAAATGAAATAACAAAGGAAATGACAAAGAGAAAGAGAACTATGAATCTTGGACTATGGATGATTTATTAGTATTTTGATTATGTTGGGTTTTGTTGAACTATTTTTTTATTTGTACTATTTTACTTCTACTTTGGTTGAACTATTGTTATTATAATTTGGTTAAACTATTTTGGTACTTTGGTCGAACTATTTAGGTTATAATTTGCTTGAACTATTATTATTGTAATTTTCAAAAAAAAAAAAAAAAAAAAGACAGAAAGACAACAGTTTGTGTTAAATAGATGGATAACTATTGGTTCCATTCCATATAATCCCGGTTCTAAAAAAGTTACACTTTGATTCATGCTCGTTCAAAAAGAAAATATAACTGTAAAGGTTGAGGTATTTCCACCTAAGCATGATGAAAATTTAACATTCACAATTCAGTTGAGGGTGACTTGGACGATAATGGCCCAGGAAAAGAATGTGTCATTGAACTAGATAGACATTGCTCATAATCCGATTAAAAGTTAGTTGGTTAGCATCATAACTGTAAGAAAATCTATATGTGGTCATTTCAAATCTTAATTAGAAAATTCGTGTATAGATAGATAATTAATTAAGAGATAAGTGTGAGTTACGTCCTACTTACATTAAATAAATGATGAAAATTGATTTAATACTGATCAACCTAAGTTCTATTTAATACTCAATTATGATCTCATAGATAACTCAAGGCACTCTTGAAAATGTTTTCATATATACGTTCAAAACTTAATGAACCATCTTCACCGTCGATTTTTCAAAATGGTCTTCTAATGAAATTCGATCAACTCAAGCCACTAATTAATCACCAATATTCAATGTGCTTTTTATTTTCCTCTCCTTTTTTTTCTCTACTCATAATTCAACAAAACTTTTGTTAACTTGCACATTGACAAATATCTATCATATTCATGCAAACGATCGGTGCTTTGCAAGCTTGATTCCCTTTGATTGGTAACCAACACTTGTACTTTTTTTTAAGAAAAAATTTACTTATCGTCAATTATATATGCTGATAGATTGAAAAACACTTTCTCCATTTCACTATCTTCTTATTTTTTTCTTTTTCAAAAGCATCATATATTCCATCTCTATGGAGATTATGACCGGCCTGCTGTTTTATTTTAAGAAGCAATTGGCCATGGACCAGCTAGTTGAGAAGTGGGCATGTACTGGACTTCACACTTCTTAGGCACTTGAAAAGTCGCAGCTTTTGGGACTCGATGATGCTTTTTAAGCCACCATATTCTGGGACTTTACTCTTGAAAATGAGACTAAATTTGTATATATACATACGTTATTTGTAAAAAGATTCTCTGATCTAAGTTGTCTTGAAAACTTTTAAAAGAAAAAAATAGATAGTTTATTTATCCGCCAGATAGGTTTGTTATTACATCAAACAAAATTTTACGTAGACGATTTTCTCCCAATTTATGACATTAAATCTTGCTCAGCAGAAACTCTCAGATAAAAACAAAAAATCAATAAAGGAAAAATAAAGGGCCCAAGGGAAAATGGCATAAACGCCTAAAATTCATTTTCTAAGGTTATTGTTAGATATTGTTAATGATTCTTAATATCAAATTTATAGGAACTCTTTGTTTAAGCCTCTTAAGTCTTATCAGACGAAGCTACTGCTATTCCTAATCAATTTTCCTGGAGGGTACATTAATATTAAACCCGCACATGTGCTGGTTGAGTATATATTTTAGATATTGATCTTATAAATATTCCGGATCTTGTCGATTTTATAATCTAAATGAGACAATTGATTTACTTACACGTAATATTTATTATTCATTTGTTTGTCTCTTAGTTCTCAAATAATATTTCTAATTAACTGTGCAAGGGCTAATATTTAAAGTCTGCATCTTAAAATACAATAAATAATAAAAAATTCATGAAATAAAATACCTTATAAAAATATTTCAAAATAAAATAACAAATAACAATATATTAGAAATCCAAAAATTTGGCTAGGTTTTGTGGGCAGCTATTATTTACATTTCGTATTTCAATAAGAGATTATATTTTTATATTAGAATAAGTTTTTTATTTTAGTAATTTATTATTTAAATTTATAATTTAATAATAAAAATATTAATTTTAGAGATTATGTGTCACACATATATATATTTTTTTATTTGAATAGAAGACTATACTATATCTTCTTATTACAATAGGTAATAAAAAAATTAATTGCAGAGATTAAGTATCATGTGACACTATTAGAAAGTTCAAAAATATTTAATATATATATTATATATTTTTGCCGGATTATCTATAATATTATTCTAAAATTAATCGGATAGTGTAATATATATTTTTTTTTATTATAAAAGGATTTTTATTTAATAGATATAACGGTCCAAAAATTAATAATGACGAGTAGAATGTAACATTAAGCATGGATTCAAAGATGAGGGTGTATTAAGCAAATATTTGGGGAGTATTTAGTAAAATAATTTACTAAGCACACCCCAAAGATTCACCATGCCCAATCAAACCCAAAGAAAGCACGAATACAAGCCCAAATTAGAAAAGATTTAAGTAAATTGAATGAAAAACCAAACCCAACAAGCTTCCCTCCCAATTTTCAGCCAACTTACCAAATTTCCTCCAAGTCCCTAGAGCTCTATAGATAGATCTAAACAAATCAAGAAAATAAATAAAAGCCATTTAACTCCTATCACTAGACCTGGCCGCCGGTTCGGTTCCGGTTCGGAACCGAACCGAACCGGCCGGTTCCCGGTTCCACACTTAAGTGGAACCGGAACCGTAAACCGAACCGGAACCGAACCGGTCGGTTCCGGTTCGGTTTACGGTTCCCCTTCCGGTTTTTTTTTTTTTTTTTTTTAATAATAAATTTTAAAAAATAGAAAAATTCTATAATCGTAATGTTTTTTCATACTATCACATCATTTTTATAAATCTTTTTTTTATAAATCTTTTTTTTATAAAATTCTTTTAACATATAATCTTTTTTATAGCCAACTTTTGGCTAGTGTTTTCTTTATATAAGCGATGTGGGATATTTGTTACTTGGCTATTGTGTCCCACATTGCTTATATAAAGAAGTCAATAACCAAGAGTTGGTTATAAAAAGGATATGGACATTCATGTTTTAGTATTGTAATTTTAAACCTCATTAAGTCATAATTATTAATAAAAAAATTGAGATTTACTTGAGGAACCTTACGGTTCCAAGAAAAATTTTTTTTTTTTTTTTTTTTACTTCCGGTTCCAACCGGTTCGGTCAGGGTAAGAACCCTAACCGAACCGGTCAGGTTCCGGTTCGGTTCCGGAACCGGTTGGAACCGGAACCGTCCGGTTCCAACCGGTTCGGTTCTGGTTCCGAACCGGAACCTTGGCCGGGTCTACCTATCACTCCTTCATTGCCCGAGAGTCGGAAAAAAAAAATGATAAGAATTTTACAAAGATCTAGCCAAAATCTTGAAGAAGAGTGGAGGGCATCAAACACAAAGCAAGTCTGGGATGTAAATGATGGTAATAATATTGTTCAATAACCTTTATTTCTGAAATTCTATTAATTATAATGATATATGATGCTTGGGATGTAATTGATGGTAATAATATGCTTAAGGTAGCATGAAATAGTGACTTATATGTGGGATTAAATTCAGCCAAAATGAAGAGGTTGATTTGGTTTGATTTCAATATTGACATGTTATTTTTAGGTGTGATTTAATGAATGATGATGAGCATTTAACCAAATAGAATGTGTGGAGGTTATGGCCGAACTAGGTGGAGGAAGTAAGGCAGTGAACAAGACAGTATAGGCAGTGAATTAGACATAGATGATGCACTCAGGATAAGTAGTATTGTTTCGTTCATAACTTGGGCTTCTAGACCTCAGTTTTATATGCGGTAAATTTTTACGCAAACTAGATTTAATAAGGTCTAACATATCCAAACATCGCAATTTTTAGATTACGAATGAATTTATATCGAATTTTACAATGTGACTACCCTATAGTTACATTAATTAGTTTTTGTCCCATTTGGCAAGCCTGTGATGATTTACTTATAACTTGAGTTTTAGAAATTGAAATTCAAATCCATAAAATTCTGCATAAACTAGATATGTCAAGATTTAACATGTGTGAAAATTAGTGTTTGTGGATCAAAGATGAATTTTAACCGAATTTTAGAAATTGACTATCCCGCAGTTCGCTGCATTCTATATTTCCAAAACAGCCCCTAAATATTGGTTTATAACTTGTTTTGAGAGTCGAAATTGAAATCCGTAAAAACCTATATAAACTAGACACAATGAGGATTGTTTTATAAAAAATCAGTCTCGGATCTGCTCCCAATTAATTGCAGTGATTTTTCAAAATTAGTCATTATGCTGTGAATTTCTCAGCATTAGGACAAATTTCAAAAACCTAATACCCTAGATTGCATAA
>SKCR01006717.1:0-13672 GCA_019454045.1 Zanthoxylum bungeanum | reverse complement strand
TCGGCAATGGGAGAGGACAAGAGAGATGAAGTTTTGTATTTTGTGTTTCCAAAAAACAATTACCAAATTCTTTTTCCAAAAAAGTGTATATACTTTTTCAAAAAAGCAAAAGTCAAAGTGTGTTGTATAAGTTAGCTTTAAAAGCTCCCAACCACTTCCATCACACAAGTGACTTGTTGATGTAAGTTGGTGGATCCCACACTTGAAATTAAAATTCAAGTTGGGTGGCTCAACACACTTCGGGCTCGGTTTCGTTTAATCCGATTAAACGAATTTTTCGTCGTAACGTAATTAAATCCAATTTAATTAAATTAATACCCAGTAAAATTATTACGGAAGTCGCTTGTGAATTAATTCTAAATTAATTCGTTCGCTAGAATTAAAATTAATTTAATTCCGCATTGAAATCAAATTTCAATTAATATATCTAATATATTATTTTATCCCAATTAATTAAATTAAATAGTAAAATCCAATTTCACTATTAAAATTACTTTATCGATTATTTCCAAATTAATCGCGTTCTCTTCTCTCGAAAAATTTAATCCTAGATAAATTCTCGACGCAATTAATCCCAGATTAATTATTTCTCTGATAATTAATCCCAGATTAATTCTTACCATAATTAATCCAAGATTAATTTTCTCTCTCATAATTAATCCCTGATTAATTCTGTTCGAGTCAAATGTCATCGGTGAATCTTTGGGAAGCGACCCAAGAGATTCATGGATATGTTGATAGTAAATACGGTCATCAGACTATCCGAACATGTGCGTACCCGGTACCACGTTCTTACCGATTTACAAGACATGGTTGGCTTCTAGCAAAACACCATGCCTACCCAATTCTCCAGAAATATATTCAACATGAATATATATAATCTATATCAGGCATAGTGTACTAAGTATTACGTATTACGATCAAGTATCGGATGTCACATGCGAGGCCTGGGACTGGAGTTGTGTCTGCCCCGTACGAATCATATATCGGATCACTAGCAACTAGTCTCTTTATGATCAGAAATTCATGACCTAGTCATACTTTCCCGATGGCTATAGCACTATAGAGTACCAGTTCTGTATTCATGCGTGATCATCATCTCCATATGACTAAAGTGATACTTCCATCTTGACATCACACCCAATACATTATGATTCTCATTATACCTAGAAGAGGGGTACACAGAACCTGTTAAAGTCCCGGACGACCAAAACCAAAGTATACTGATTGTCGTAAGTATTAGCGATGCAAGTCTTAGGTTAAGACCAAATACACCTATCCTGATTCGAATTTCCATAGACACATAGTCATACTACCAATGGGATTCTGATGGGTCTATCCAGAATGAAGCCGTTCCCGTACCATCGGCAAACAGAACCTCCTATCACACTTGCATGAGTATCCAATACCCAAATATATGAGAACTATGCCGTTAAGCTTCTATAACACGCACAAGTGTAATACTAGCCTATTCCGCATTATCGATGTCCAGTCTCGATAATACTACGACTAGGGATATTTAATGATTAAACCTTACATGGATTAATAATGTCTCATATCTTATTTATCTGGTAATAATCATATGGACTTTTATCATTTATATATCCAGTTAATCCAATTATAAATGATAAAATAGCAATTTCATTTGTCACATAGTTAATTTTGTACAAGAACACCATGTTCTTTACAAAATAGTGATGCTATGGGTCATAATTATCCAACAATCTCCCACTTGGCCTATAGCCAATTACTCAAGTGTCTAACACATGAACTATGTACGGGTTGCTCAAACTTCTGCTGAGAAATAGCTTTCATCAGCGGATTTGCAAGGTTATCATCTGATGCGATTTATTTGATCATCATATCGCCACGATGTATGATCTAATGAATCAGATGAAATAGTTGAAGTATATACTTGGATCATTGATGAGACCGCGGTTCCTTACTCTATGTTGTAGCCCAGCTCAGCTGCTAACAGAACTACTCCTAATCCAATTAGGATTATATAGATCCAAAATACTTCTTTTATTCCCTCAGCTGTAGCAATATTCCGCTTTTATTGTTTAATCGGCAACAGTATCTTGCTTAGAAGATTTCCAGCTCACTGTTCTGTTAATCAAACAAAATATGTACCGTTATTACGACTCAAAGTCATCTTTTATCGGTTTGGAAATTTGCAGCGGTGAACCCAGTCACCTCAAGTTCTCATTTCCCTATATTCTCAAAAAGCATCATTAGTTCATCCAAGATACTCAAGGGTGTTCTTTACTTCAATCCAGTGACCATCGCCTGGATTGGCCTGATTGCGTCTACATATGCTCAAAGCATATGAGATATCAGGTCGCGTATATTTTCATAACATACGAGTTCTGGGAGAGTGTCAGTAACTTTCTAGATCTATCCCAATAGATCTTCATTCCTAGAATAAAGTCTGCTTCTCCCAGGTATTTCATGGAGAATTTTATGAAAGCCAAGCTTTCACCGATTATAGTATGGGAATGTTATTGCCGAGAAGCAATACATCATCAACATAAGGACAATGAATGTATGTGCGCTCCCACTAGTCTTCTTATATACACAAGAATCATCTTCGTTTTGAATGAAACCATATACCATTATGATTACATCAAAATGATGGTTCCAAGAATTCAATGCTTTCTTCAATCCATAAATGGATCGATTTAACTTGCAAGCCTTGTTTGCATGTTTTGCATGACAAAAACGTCAGGATGTTACATACAGACATCCTCCAAAAGGTTTCTGTTAAGGAAAGCGATTTTGGAGTCCAGCTGTCATATTTCATAAATGAAATATGCAGCAATAGCAAGCATTATCCGAATGGATTTAATCATGGCAACATGTGAAAAAGTTTTGTCGTAATCGACACCATGTCGTTGGCGATACCTTTTCTGTACAAGCCTAGATGCGTACATTTATATGTTGCCATCCATGTCTGTCTTCTTTGAAGACCATTTGCAACCAATAAGTTTAACGCCTTTTGGTGCATTAACCAATATCCAAACATGGTTCGTATATATGGAATCCATTTCGGACTTCATGGCACTTTGCCATAAAAGGAGTCGATACCCTGTATCATTTCCTCATACGTAGTCGGTCCATCTTCCTCAATAAGATTAATATCTACATGAGGTGAGATCAGAAACCCATACCTCCTAGGTTGTTTTCTGAATCTCTCCGACATACGTAGTTCTTGTGTATTCGAAGATTGTGGTACAGTTTCATCCCTAATGAACTGTTCATGTTCTGTAAGGGATCGGTGCTTGGAATAGTATCACTCTGATTTTCATCGAGTTCTACTTTCCTCCCACTTACCACTGCATTTAGGAATTCCTTTTCGAGGAAAATCGCATGGAGAGCAACAAATACATTGTTCTATTGTGAGTTGTATAAGTACTATATTTTGGTTCCCTAGGATAACCTACAAATAGGCACTTATCCGATTTGGGTTCAAGTTTGGTATCATCCAAACGTTTAACATCCCTAGCATCCCCAAATCTTCTGGAATGAGAAACCCGGTTTCTTTCCTGTTCATATCTAATATGAAGTCTGTCTAACAGATTTTCATGGAACCTTATTCAAAATAAGTATTGCACTGTTTAATGTGTATCCTTAGAAGGAAATTGGTAGCTCAGAGCGACTCATCATTAACCTTACCATGTCCAACTAAGTTCGGTTTCTCCGTTCGGTCACACCGTCAAATTGAGGTGTTCCATGAGGGATCCACTGTAAAAGAATACTATACTCTTTTAAGTAATCTTGAAACTCATATGTTTAAGTATTATCCACCACGGTCCGACCGTAATGTTTTAATATTTATCCGGTCTGTTTTATACTTCGTGTCGAAACTCTTTGAATTACTCAAAGGTTTCTGACTTGTGTTTCATAAGATACACATAACCGTAACGCGATGCCATATCCGTAAAGGTTAGGAAGTATTCATATCCACTTCTAGCCTAGCTAGATATGGGTCCACTTACGTCATTATGAACGATAGCTAACAGATCGGTGGCATGTACACCTTTACCATGTAAAAGGTATTTTAGGCATTTTGCCTAATAAACAAGATTCGTAGACATCATTTGAAATAAGATCAAATTCGTCCTAGTATCCACTCTTCGAAAGTGTGGATATACGAGTCGTGTTAATGTGTCCCAGACAACAATTCCACAAATAAGTCTCATTTGATTAACTCAGTTTGAGCTTTTGTTTGTCATTTTATGTTTGAGATTCATTTATATTCAAAATATAAATGTTGTTATTCACATCTAATGTGTATAGCTCAATATCATCTTTATAAACAAAACACTCAGTGTTCTGGAACATAAAGGTATACCCCCAATGGGTTATACTAGATACAGAGATAATGTTTTTAGTCAAATTAGGTACATTATAACAGTCTCCTAATTTAAGTACATGCCCAAAGGGCAGTTCCAAAACTTAGGTTTCTACAGCCAAAACAGCGACTCTCGTCACGTTTTCGACTTATAGGTTGATCTCTGAAACCAGTCTTCTGCTTATCAGCAGATGCTGCACATTAGTACATATATTTATGTACCAAATCTAGTATCAAAAATCCAATTTTAAAACTAGTAGTGAACATGTTATAACAAACATACTTGAAGCCGGAGCCTTGCCCCGCCTTCACTTCCTTCATGCTTGCCTTGTCCATACGACAGTCACGCTTCTAGTGACCCCGTTAGCCACAGTTTAGGAAGACATCTTGTGATATGTCATTTTTCTTCCCAGAAGACTGTGACGATTTAGCCTTGCCCTTTTCTTCACACCCCAAGAAGCCTTCGGCCAAGCCTAGGCCTTCTGGGAAGTCGAAGTAAGATGCGCCTTGCGCTTCTTGCATTTCAGAAGCTCTGGCTGTGCATAACGGATTGAGCACTAAATTTATCATCACAATGAGTCTTCCTAAGCTCATGCTCTATTATTTGCTCAACTCCGGGCTCAAGACCGAAAGGTTTCTCTATCAAATAGAATAACTTCTCAACTCTCAGGACTATCATGAGGTTCTATTTCCAACCTGAAAATTGGAGCCGTTTAAAACATTTTCACCCAGAATTATGTTCTAAACGCTAATCTTTCAGCCATCTTGATTGCAATAGTCCAACTACCTAATCAAC
Source organism: Zanthoxylum bungeanum (assembly GCA_019454045.1). Taxonomy (NCBI): domain Eukaryota; kingdom Viridiplantae; phylum Streptophyta; class Magnoliopsida; order Sapindales; family Rutaceae; genus Zanthoxylum; species Zanthoxylum bungeanum. The sequence continues at coordinate 8,522 of SKCR01006717.1, read as the reverse complement.
GATTTCGAGTACAATCGAATATAATCAACTATAATTGATCAGTTACATTCAAATGTATTGATTACTATAATACAATTATATAACCAACTACAAATGAAGTAGTTTGAATACAGTCTAACTGTTTAATTAATACAACAATTGAATATTAGTCCAACTAATATATTTATAATTAATGATGAAAAATAAAATGAGCGAGTATTGGCAAATATTTAAATGAAATTGCAAATTTAATACTTATCTCCCACTATTTTCGGCGAGCCTCTAACCCTCTGTGGAGTACTCGGGAAACCTAGTTTCCTAGTGGGCTAGGATCCCGTTAAAAGATACACAACCTTGACTTTCGCCAACAAGCTATATAAAATTTAACTAGGTAGATCTCTAAGATCAATTAGATCTCATCCAATTCCTAGATCCAGTAGGTGGACCTCCAAGTCCGAAACATATATCCAATATATGTAAATATATCCAATATATTTCCTAACATGTTTCCTCTGAATCAACTAAGCATTGACTTTGGCTCAACAAGCTTAATGAAACCAATTAAGCGTGACCCATTGACAGTGGAAAGCTTCGTAATCGAGGTCGATGAACAAGAAGTGACCTTGACTTTGGCCAACAAATCACAACTTGCCCAAGACATTCGAAATGGAACAAAGCTTTTGTGATTCAAGCACATCCGTGATGGACAAAGGTCTTGACTTTGGCTAACAAACCAATGCCAATCTTGGATGTTGAGAAAGAATCACTTAATGGAAGGAAAAACGTTTAATATTGAATGAGGGTTTTTTTCTCGTAAATTGGCAACCATAGAAACTTGATTAAATTAGTTTAATTAAGTTAATAGATTAGTAAAGACTAATCAGGATTAGTGAATAAAATTTTTAGATTTAAAATTAGATAGATCACTAATAATCCACTAATATTAATAAAGATATGTTTTTAGCCGAGCATAATCTTAATAAATTAGAAAATAGTGAGATAGAAACCTTACACTTCAAAATAGTAAGTGGGAGAGGGGTACATATACTATATATCCCGCCATCTCCATTGTTATCCAAAAACGTGAGATTCAAAAGGCGCCTCGAGATGGCTTTGCTTTCGTCCCCCTACGGATGGTGTCCATTTTGGGTCAATATCAAGTTTGGATTCCGAAAGGATAGGCAATCTAGATGTATCTAGTGATTTGACCTACCCTACGATGGTACTTCACTAGTTAAGTCCAAGGGTTTCGAAATAATGGGTCACACTCACAAAGGAATGATTAAGTTGTTAATCAAAGCTTCCTTGATCAAAATGACGGTAGTTGATTGATATAGGAAGAGTTATTTCAGATATATTAATCAATTGAGAATGTCTCGATCTATCATGTGAATACTTGACCTACCATATGGCGGCACTTATTTGTGGAATGATAGATAACCGTGGCATATTAATTCTTTTAGGTTTCTAATTCATTATACATTGATCATGCATCATGTTTAATTTTATTCTTTAATGTTTGACAATTTTAATATGTGATGAATGATTGTTAAATGCGCATTTTTATATTTTTTTCAGCCATGGCATCTGCAATTATCTCAATTCTCAAACAACAGAAAAATTAACTGGGGAAAATTATGTTAAATGGAAAAGTGACATGAATGCTATTTTGGTCTGTGAAGACCTTAAGTTTATCCTAATGGAGGAATGTCCTCCTGAGCCAGCCCCAAATGTTAGCAGAGCTGCATATAATGCATATAATAACTGGATTAAGGCCAATGAGAAAGCCTATAGATATTTGATAGCATCCATATTTGAGGTTCTTGCTGCACAACATGAGCCTATAGTGATAGAATCATTGATTATGGAGTCTATACAGATAATGTTTGGACAGGCTTCAGAGCAGCAACAACACAAGGCAATTGTCTCTGTATTGACCGTTGGGATGAATGAAGGTACATCAGTTCGAGACTCTATCTTAAGGATGATGTCTCATCTGAATATGGCTGAAACCCATGGTGCACGTATAAATATGCAAAGTCAGGTGACTATGATCATGGAAACGCTTCCGAAGAGTTTTCTGCTGTTTAAAAGCAATTGTTCTATGAATAAGTTGACTTTTACATTGACTAAACTACTAAATGAGCTCAACAATTATGAGTCTGTCATGATGGGTCCTCGTAGGTCCAATTCTGAGGCAAATATTGCCGAATCTTCTAAATCTATAAAGAAGAAGAAAGGCAATTGGAAGACAACCAATGAAAAAGAAGAACAAAGGCTCTAAAGGTACCAATGCTAAAGGAAAATATTTCCATTGTGAACAATAAGGGCATTGGAAAAGGAATTGTCCGAAATACCTAGCTGAGCTTAAGGAGAATAGAATATAGGTAAATATGATTTACTTGTCTTTGAGTCACTTTTAGTGGAAGATGATAAATCCGCTTGGATTGTTAATTCTGGTGCCACTAACCATGTTTGTTTCTTCTTTGCAGCTACTTAACTCATGGAAGGACCTTGCTGAAGGTATCTTTGCCATGAGAGTTGGGACATGGGGTGTTGTTTCAGCTAGAGGGGTGGGAGTTTCTAAATTAAACTTTAATAATAGTTATTTGTGTTTGAATGATGTGTTTTATATTCATGGTTTACGTAGGAATTTGATTTCTGTAACAAAACTCATGGAAAGTGGTTTTTCTATTTCATTTAATAGTAAATTAGTTATTATTAGTATAAATGGATTAACAATATGCACAGGAAACTCCGAGAGTAATCTATATGTATTAAGGCCGTTAATGCATGAATCACTGCTTAATACTGAAATATTTAAGATTGAAAAATCTAAAACAAAACGGTAAAAGATTTCTCATGATGACATATATCTATGGCATCTTAGACTTGGACATATTAACCTTGACCGGATATATAGACTAATTAATAACAGAGTTTTAAACCAGTTAAAACTTGGTACTTTACCAGTCTGCAAATCCTGTCTAGAAGGAAAAATGACCAATAGATATTTTACTGGAAAAGGGATAAGAGCCAAAGACACGCTTGAGCTAATACATTCGGACGTTTGCAGACCGATGAATGTAAAAGCACGGGTAGTTATGAATACTTCGTCACTTTTATTTACGATTATTCAAGATATGGGTATGTTTACCTAATGCAGCACGAGTTAGATATATTTGAAAAGTTCAAAGAATATCGTGCTGAGGTTGAAAACCAGTTCGGTAAAAGCATCAAAATTCTACAATCAGATCGTGGAGGAGAATACCTTGATAGAGATTTCGAGGAATTCTTAGTTAAGCATGAAATTGTTTCACAACTCACAACACTTGGAACACCATAATAAAATGGTATTACAGAAAGCAGAAATCAGACCCTACTAGACATGAAGTTTAGTTATAGCACTCTACCTAGTTCTTTCTAGGGGTATGTGACACACTCGAAAAGTGGTCTTTTACTCCCAAGTATAAGAGTGTCGAAGTAATAAATAACTCGGTGAGTCCGGGGTCGATCCACAAAGAGAGATTTAGAAAAATAGAATAATGACCAGTGCGGAAATGAAAAGTTTGCTTTGTTGAAGTAGTTGGAGGATTTTAGGTTGGAATACAATAATAGAAAGAAATGCTGGAGTTTTGGGATCCACTTTTAGTCTTTTAAATATTTAGAAATCTCGCTTTATCATAATTTATAAATTGTCATTTTTACCCACTTAATTTATTACATGAATTATTTATGCCAATAAAAAGAACCAGCCATAAAAGCGGTAGTCATTTCTGTCAATACTTAGTCCTACCAAGGTACTAAAGATGCCAAAAACATAAAACCAACCATAAAGGCGGTGATACCGTTTGTCTATAACAAGTCCTACCAAGGTACTTAATTATGCCAAAATCGTAAAAAAAAAAATGGCCATAAAGGCGGTATAAAGATAAAACCAGCCATAAAGGCGGTAGACAGATAAAACCAGCCATAAAGGCGGTATAAAGATTGTCAATAATTAATCTAGATTTAAATCAAGTTTTAATCATTAGATTTCAATTTATTTATTATAATAAAAGCGAGTTTAATCTATGTTCTCATTATAAAAGCTTCACCCTTACTCCAGCAGAAAAGAATTAGCTACTCATTTTGTAATAAAATATATTCGTACTTTTATTATTGAAAGAAAAGACATTACAAAATCTTTAAGTAAATAAACAAACAAGACACCCTCTCTCCAAGAATTACAGAGGAATCCGGAAAGAAAGTATCAAAATTTCTAATGCCGGATGCTTCTTTTTTATAGGCAAATTTGCCGCCCAGACCAGCGAATGCATGTTGGGGACACGTGTCAGAGAATGGTGAAGCCACGTTGGGGACACGTGTCGAGACGTAAAGGTTCCACGTGTCACGACGTGCTTGCAAATTTTACGACATGCTTGCCGATTTTACGACGTGCTTGCAGATTTTACGACGTGCTTGCAGAATATTTTTTTCATGTCTGATTTGTCCCGTCGAGCTTCCGAGCAGTATTTTTCCTGACAAAAACATAAAATAACACAGTAAAAGCACTCAAAGCATAACTTTAAAATATTTACACAAATGTGTCAATTTAAGGGGATTAGTGAAACTATAAGTGTAAAATGATTAACTTATCGTCTAATAAAATATGCTTTTTAGTATTCATCACACCTCTCAACCAGCTTATTATTAGTCCATTGTAATTCAAGCGAAAGAAAAAATTCTTATCTAAGTCAACAATTGTTTTTTTTTTTTTCTGAATGATCAAATAAATGATTTCTCCTGTACTTTTTTTACCATTCTTCAATATACTCATAAAACAAGGTATTAATCATATATTGTGCCCACAATATCACATGTATTTATTGAAAAGAGAGTAATATTTTTATCCTAAGATTATATTAGAGTTTACACTTTTTTTGGCAGTGAAAGTTTATTTATAAACATATCTTCAATCCATGTATCGAACTTTAGGCCAGTGACTCCCAAACCAGTTGGTTTTAGGGCACTAGGTATTAAGACACCCCTACGGGCTTAATTGCTTGGATATCAGATAATCAGTGTCTAAAATATATCTTCAATCCATATATCGATCTTTGGGCCAGTGACTCCCAAACCTGTTGATTTTAGGGCACTAGGTGTTAAGACACCCCTACGGGCTTAATTGCTCGGATCTCAGATAAACAGTGTCCGATTTCCTTAAGCTTTATTTTTAACCCTTGTAACGAGCTTTGGGCCAGTAATTCCCAGACCAGTTGGTCTTAGGGTACTAAGTGTTAAAACACCCCTTCGAACTTAATTGCTCGGGTTAAAAGGCTACGAAACGAAATTTAATCAAACTTCTCTTCTTTTTTTTTCTTTTTTTTTTTCATTTTTGCAAAATAAGAAATTTCACTGCTCTTAGGTGTTACCTTTAACAAATTAGAGAACCGAATATTACAATATTTTCACTTACCACCCATGGTCATATGTTACCATATTGTTGATAATATCAGCCAGACGAGCATATAAAGATCAAATTTAATCAATGTTATGGAGAATTCACAAATTTAAATGATTCAAAAAAGAAAGGAACGATAAATAACTTGTTACAAATTATATTGAGATGCGTCTCAGGAGTGAAAACTCCTTATACAGCCACCTCTGAACAACGATTCCACTTGGTTTAGAAAACAAATTTGTTGTTAGTTTGTGTGTATATATATGGATATATAATTTTACACACAAAATAATAACACGGTAAAAACTAACATCATGAAACAGACATAAACATGAAAATTATTTATTTCCTAAACTATTATCTCCCCCCAACCAAAACGAGACATTGTCCCCAATGTTTAAAAAGAAGAAAAAAGAGTTTAGAAGATATCACCTGATAATTGTGAAATTGACAGTCATAACTAAAGATTACAGATTAAGGTCCAGGTTTACTTTGCGCTTTTTGCCACGATTGTTACCAGACCAGTTCAACTTGGAAAGAATATGGTCCATTTTTGGTTCATAAGCTAAAAGTTGGGTCAATAAATCATCAGCTGTTCGTGCAGTTAGGAAGATATCTCTTACCGGTTTTGAAATAAACCCATTTCTTTTAGCATCTTCAAGAAATACAAAAAAGGAAATCGAAAATTCCATTAACATTAAATAGCCCAATAGGTTTTGGTAAGCAATGAAAGCATCAGCATGATTGATCATTTCAGTGAGTCTTTCAGACATACCTGGGACAATATATTCTTCTCCATTTGATTTTCCGATGATGTGGCTTTCTGTTAAAGGTTTTGGGATGATTCCCAAAACTTGACTTCCACCTTCATGTACAGCTTTTGAAATACACCCCATGAATCCAAGATTGCCACCGCCATATACTAAGTGCATATTTCTGTTTTCCATAACTATACCCAATTCTCATGCTCACTCAACAAATTCTGGTTTAGTTCCGGAGCTAGTTCCACAAAATACACATATATTATTGAATCGTCGTTTTGAAGTTGTCTCCATTTGTGCTTCCTCTCTTAGCTAGATGTGTTGGGGAAATGGAAATGACGAGCTGAATTTATAGATCCTGAAAAGGGTGAGTGAGAAATGCACTAATATCTGCAAAATGACAACTATCAGAAAAATAGATCGTGACAAAAAATGTTAGATACTGTCGGCAAAAGTAATGGAAAACAGTAATTTAAAGTAAAGAAAATCAATGCAATAATATGTATCGGTAGTTGTGATTGTGGCTCACATCTTCCTCTGGTTTTACGTCTAGTAACGGCTTGAACGCCCTCTATGCGTCGGGGATAGGCTTCCCATCCAATTTTCTTATAAATTGGAAAACATGGTCTTTTAAAGTCAGATTCCTGCGACTGTATGGTGTCTTTCTTTATGAAATTGTGTGCGTAATCTGAGAATTTCACGATGAACATATCCACTAGGATGCGTCTCAAGAGTCAATGATATATCATCAAAAGGCTCCTTACTCTCCATCCCTAATGAATTGTATTTTATCCTCACGATTATCAGACATCATTCATAAAGAACGACAACGGTGTTGCACGTACACGTGCACACTTATAACAAACACCCATTTGTTTAGCTCTTCGTTTTTTAGAATAGGTTCTTTTTCCCTAAACCAGGCATGAAGGAATGAAGGAGTCAGGTGACTCACCTGCCAAACGAACCCTTGCTTCGATTACCCAACGAATATCATTAGGAATACCATGAATCCTAAGAATTCTCAATCTTTCTGTGCGGGCTTTGTAAATTTTAATCAGAGCATTTTGAGGAAGTGCAGGAAAATATTTATGGAGGGTTGCGAGAGTTTCTTCCATGCCTTAGTTTGTAGGGTATCAGTGTTTTTAGGAAACTGAAATAACCGACTTGAGTCACGGAGTACCGTTATCCGCTGCTTTACCGGGTGTGAGATAAAATAAAAGAACAAGAACACTGTAAACTAAGAACAATGGAAATTATAGAATATTAAACAGAACATGAAAGAAACTACATCAATCAAGGTATATTGGGTCTGACAGGAAAAAAGTTTCTTGAAATTTTGAGTACTCCAAAAAGGGTTTCAGATGCTGTCCATTTACTTTAAATACATCACCGTCCCTAGGATTCTCAATGTTAATAGCCCCGTATGGGTAAATGTGTTTCACAATAAATGGGCCACTCCATTTGGATTTTAACTTTTCAGGAAATAATGAAGACGAGAATGCAATTTTGACGTGAAAATTCGACTATCATGAAGGCTTTAGTTTTGGCTTTAAGAATTTTCGTATTTTCATATGAATCATTCCTTAACTCTAACTCTTCATTTTCTTTAGTTGCAATTTACGTTCATGACCAGCATTTTCAAGGTTTGAATTAAATGCTTTAATATCCCAAAATGCTTTATGCTCAAGTTCTACAGGCAAATGACAAGGTTTTCCATAAACTAGACGATAGGGAGACATACCCAAGGATGTTTTGAAAGCTGTTCGATATGCCCAGAGTGCATCAGTTAGTCGAAGAGACCAATCTTTGCGATTTGGGTTAACCGTTTTTTCTAGAATTTGTTTAATTTCCCTATTTGCCAATCTCTACTTGTCCATTTGTCTGAGGGTGATAAGAGGTGGAAATTTTATGTGTGACTCCATACTTTTTCATTAAGGATTCAAAAGGTCTATTACAAAAGTGTTTACCTCCATCACTTATTATGGCCCGAGGAATTCCAAATCGACTCAACAAGTTTTCTTTTAAAAATTTGATCACAGTTCTGTGATCATTGTTCCGACAAGGAATTGCCTCGACCCATTTTGAAACATAATCGACTGCAACTAAAATATATAAAAATCCAAAGGATGGTGGAAATGGACCCATAAAATCTATCCCCCAACAATCAAAGATTTAGATGACAATGATGGGATTTAAAGGCATCATGTTTATTTTTGAAATAGATCCCAACTTTTGACAATTTTCGCAAGTTTTGTAGAAAGTGTATGTATCTTTAAAAATGGTGGGCCAATAAAATCAACACTGTAAGATTTTTGCAGCGTTTTTCTTAGATGATAAAT
>SKCR01006716.1:0-13817 GCA_019454045.1 Zanthoxylum bungeanum | reverse complement strand
CCCAATTGAACATTAAAGGTTCATTAGCCACAATTGGGCTTTATGGTTAAGGTTTTGGGCCCAATTGGATCCAATCCACTTGGCCTAAACCAAACTTGATAAATCAAGCCCAAAAGGCCCAATTACAACAATAAATTCTAATTTCCAAAATTAGGCCCAATAATTAAATCCAAAAATCCAATTTTCACAATTTAATTACCAAAAGTGCATTATATGATTAATCAACTAAATCAACATTTCCAAAAAACTAAATTAGTCCAATTAATCATACTTAATTATTATTATACATGTCAAACACACATAATGAAAAATCAAACCCATATTACATGCTTCTAAGTCTCGGCCAAGGAAGGTATTTTGTCCGATTTGAATTCAATCCGATTAATTACACAATCAACAACAAATCACCATCCAATTTGATTTTATACACATCCAATGTCACAAAACCAAAAATTCCAAGACAACATTAGGGCATATCCAATTCGGCCAACATAGAATTTTGGGGGTTTATGTCCAATTCGAAATCCAATCCAATTCGATTCAAATTAACGTCAACCTAATCGATTCTAACTCATCAAATGAATTAAAAATCAAAAATCCAAGATCCCAAAATTCATCACACATTCGGCCATGGCATAATATTTGGGGAAAATAATTCCAAATCATTTTTCATCAAATTAGTCCAACCAAAATGAATTTAAACATATTATAAGCATACTCAAACAATCAATTTATTCAAATCATGCTCAAATCACATTTACCCAAATTTTAAACCCTACAAATTTCATGCTTGCAACATTAGCTCTTGATGCCATTATTGGTTTATTCTAAGGTCCCAAGATCAAATCAAGACAAGAATTAATGCGTGAATACATCAATGGAGGTAGCGGAATACTCACATTGATCGGTTATGTCGATTTGAAGACGAATCAAGGCCAAAAACGTACTGCCTTGGTCACGCCACTGCAACCAGTCCACTGCCCTGCAAAACAGAAATTTAATTGAAGAAACGGAGCTCCTAGCTACGTCGGATGGATCCCGTCTCATGGTCGAACCTCCCTACCACCTTCGCAAGACTCGTAGTGTGCTAGCACTTGCGGTTTTCACCATGAAAACCCAACCCTTGCTCCCCTAAAGTCATGCCCAAAACAAGTCTCAAAAACAGTGAGCAGAATGTTGTGTTTTGGGTGAGGAGAAGAGAGAGTTTGAGAGAGATTGAATTGTGTGTGTTAAATTGAAAATGATTTACCAAAAATCAATTTATATTTATGCCATAATATTTATTAAATTAATAATAAAATTATGACACAAAACATGCAATGGCTTAGAGTGTCAAACACTCAATTTCCATGCAATAACATTGAGTGCATTGTACACTATCTACATGCAATGCATTAGAATGACATGTGTCATGTGGGCCCCACACGTTTCCCAATGAAAGTGGGCCCACGTGCACTCACGCGTTCGGGTTCGATATTTTCCGAAATACCGAGCTTACGTCGCGACGTTAATTCAATCGAATAATTGCGGCTACCGAAATTATTATTTACGTCGCTAACGAAATAATTCTAAATTAACTCGTTTGCCAGAATTAAAATCTAATTTTAATTCCGCGTCGAAATTAATTTCGTCTAATATATCAAATATATTAATACATCGATTAATTCCGAATTAATCGTTCTCTCTCTTTAGACGACATTTTATCCCGGATAAAATATCTCCGTTATTAATCCTAGATTAATTTTCTCTCTCTCTTCTTTATAATCCCAGATTATTCAAGAGTGCGAGTTGTGCGTCATCGGTGGATATCGGGAAGCGACCCATGAGATCCCCGGATAATCTGGAGGTAAATACGGTCGTCGGAGTATCCGAATCACGCACGTACCAATTACTACGTTCTACCGATTTACGAGACAAGGTCGACTCCTAGCAAAGCACCAAGTCTTCCCAAGTTCTCCGGACATATTCATCAAAGAATATCTAGATCTGTATCAAGCGTAGTATACTAATGTATTGTGCATATCGGCCCAGTATCAGATAATCACGTGCTAGGGCTGGGGCTGGATAAGTGTCTTCCCCGTCCGAAACACATATCGGATGTCTGGTACTAGTCTCTATAATCGGATATTCATGACCTGGTCATAATATCACGATTGGATGCGCATCACTTAAGAGCACTAATACCGTATCCTGCGTGACATCATCTTCATTATGACTGTGAGTGACACTTCCGTCTTGACATCACATCCAATACACTACGATTCTTTGATAAAACCCAGAAGAGGTGAACCACAGAACCAGTTAAGATCCCCCACCACCAAACCAAAGTTTACCGATTGTCGTAAGTATTAGCGATGTGTAAGTCTCAGGTTAAGACTATACACACCTACCTTGATTTCGGCCTCCCATAGACACCTAGTCAAATACAAATGGGATTCCGAAGGGTCTATCCAGAGCGAAGCTGTTTCCCGTACCATCGGTGAAACACGACCTCCTATCGCACTTGCACAAGTATCCAATACTTATATATAAGAGAACTAGCCGTTGTGCCCTCACAACGCGCACAAGTGCAATACTAGCCTATTCCGCATTATCGATGTCCAGTCTCGATAATACTACGGCTAGGGATATTTAATGATTAATCCTTCGTGGACTGATACTGTCTCATATCATCTCAATCCAGGAACTAATCATAGGGACCTCTCTTCATTTATATCTATGGTGATCTAATCACAAATGACGAGGAGTGCAATTTCCTTGTTACATAGTTAATTTGCTACAGCAACACAATGATATGTGCAAATAGTGACGCTATGGGTCATATTATCCAACACAATGCATATCCCCAGAAGGAAATAGGTAGCTCTGTGTGACTCAACATCGACCTTACCATGTCTAACAAAGTTCGGTTTCTCTATTTGGGACCACAGTGTTTATTGGCGGTGTTCCAGGAGGAGTCCACTGTGAAAGAATACCATACTCTTTCAAGTAATCAAGAAACTCATTGCTTAGTATTCTCCACCACGGTCCGACCGTAATATTTTAATACTTTTGTCGGTCTGTTTTTCTACTTCGTATCGAAACTCTTTGAATTTCTCAAAAGTTTCCGACTTGTATCTCTAAGATACACATAACCATAACACGATCTATTATCCGTAAAGGTTAGGAAGTATTCATATCCACCTCTAGCTTGGCTAGACATGGGCCCACATACGTCACTATGAACGAGGGCTAATAGTTCGGTGGCACATCCACCTTACCGCTAAAAGGTGTTTTAGACATTTTACCTAATAAACAAGATTCTCAGACGTCATATGAATTTGGATCAAATCCGTCCAAGTACCTACTATTTGAAAGTGTGGATATTCGAGTCTTGTTAATATGTCCCAGACGACAATGCCACATATAAGTTTCATTTTTTTTACCTAATTTAAGCCTTTTTGTTTGTTACATTATATGTTTGAGATTGATTTATATTCAAAATAAAGACCATTATTCACATCAGCACTGCATATCTCCATATTTTTAACATAAAACACCCAGTGTTTCTAAAAACAAAAGTATACCCACATTGGACAAATAAAGATACAGATATAATATTCCTATTCAAACTAGGTACATAATAACAGTCTGATAAGTTTAGTACATGCCCCGAGGGTAGTTCCAAAATATAAGTTCCTACAGCCAAAACAGCGACCCTGGTCCCGTTTCCAACTCGTAGATCAATCTGCCCTGAGGACAGTCTACTGCTAATATGTAGATCCTGCACATCAGTACATATATGAGTACCACAACCAGAATCAAAAATCCAATTTTTAAAACTAGAAGTAGACATGTTTATTTCTATAACAAACATACCTGAAGCCGGTGCCTTGCCGGCTTTGATTTCCTTCATGTGCGCCTTGTACTCACGGCTGTCACGCTTCCAGTGACCTCATTTGCCACAGTACAGGCAAACATCTTGGGATTTGTCCTTTGTCTTCCCAGAAGACTTTGACGATTTGGCCTTGCCGTTCTTTTTTTCTTCTTCTTCTTCTTTACACCTTCAGTAGCCTTCGGCCAAGCCTTGGGAGACTGAGATGTTGAAGTGAAGTGTGCCTCGTGCTTTTTTCCATTCAATGGCTCTTTTTCTACTTCACGCAGCATTGCCATCAGCTCTCCAAGAGTATGGTCTTTGTTCATCATATTGTAGTTCATTATGAACCCGCTCCAGCTGTCAGGAAGAGACTGCAAGATCAAATCTATAGAAGTCTCAGCCTCAATGGTTATGCCTAGCTGAACCAGCTGTTCAATGTCAGCAATCATCTACGACACATGGTGCCTAACAGATGTACCCTATGACATTCGAGAGCGAAAGAGCTTTTTCTGCAATTCATACCTTTGCGATCTAAGGTTTGATCGATGAAGGTCCTTCAATTTTTCCATCATAGTATAGGGATCCAATCCCTTGTTTTGGCGACGAAATTTAGGGGTCATCGCAGCGAGCATGACGGATGAGCAGTTTAGTTGTCATCGTTATGAGTCTTCCAAAGCTCAAGCTCAAGCGGCTGCTCATTTCCGGGATTAGGCCCGAGAGGTCTCTCTATCGTATAGAGCATCATCTCAGCCCCCAGGACAATCCTGAGGTTCATATCCCAGTCAGGAAATTTCACGCCATTAAAGACATTTTCGCCCATGATAATGTCTCTAACCCCGATCTTTCCAGCCATCTTAATTACAATAGTCAAACTATTCAATTATTGATATATGGGTACAGTCCAACTGTTACAAGAAAAATAATAGAATATTAGTCCAACTAATAAATATATAAAATTGTTGAAATAATTTTAAAACGCGTAATGCCAAGTATTTGAACGAAATTGCAAATTCAATACTGGCCTCCCACTATTTTTCGGCGAGCCTCTAACCCTCTGTTGAGTACTCGGGAAACCTAGTTTCCTAGTGGGCTAGGATCCCGTTAAATAACACACAACCTTGATTTTGGCCAACAAGTTGTATGATATTTAACTAGGTAGATCTCTAAGATCAATTGGATCTCATCCAATTCCTAGATCCGGTAGGTGGACCTTCAAGTCCAGAACATAAATACAATATATATGCCAATATATCCAATATATTTTCCTAACCTTTTCCTCTGAATCAAATAAGCCTTGGCTTTGGCTCAACAAGCTTAATGATTCCAGTTAAGAGGGACCCATTGACTTTGGAAAGTTTCGTAATCGATGTCGATGAACAAGAAGTGATCTTGACTTTGGGCAACGATTTGATTTGCGCGAGTCCAACTCGTTTTTTAAGAATAAATACTCAAAGTGCGTATTCTTGAATTATATCGAACTACAATTTTAAATCCAAATTAATTTGTATTCAATACTAATTCTTTATTTAATTCGAAATTAAAAAATTACACTTTTAATGTGCCTTTGCGACTTAGATTCTAAATCTAATCTTAATGGGTCTCAAAGCACAATTAACATCCAATGTCAATTTAATTAAAGTCCAATGAGCTTTCAATTAATTTCTTAAGGCATGGACTTTGGCAACCAAAGCCCAATAAGGAATCACCCTTTGCAGCAAATTAATTTTGGCCCATTAGGCCCAATTAATTATTTAAAGGTCCATTTATTATATTTGGACTTAATGGAATGGTTTTAGGCCCAATTTTGATCCAATCCAATTGTCATAAACCAACTTGGCCCAACCAAGCCTATTATGCCCAAATACAACAATTTTAGCCCAATTCCAAATTAAGCCTAATTAATTAAATTCTAATATTCCAAATATCACAATTTATTTAATTAATGTGTATAGCCATAATTAATTATTTAAATTAACATTTCAAAAATACCAATTTACATAATTAATCATGCTTTATAATTTTCAATACATGTCCAACATTATTGAAGCAAAATCAATCCCAACATGCTCAAACAAGCTCACGGCAATCATGGTAATTTTTCATTAATTTTGATTTCAATCCAATTAAATTTTAAATCAATTTATCCATTCTTTTTAAACTCATCCAATGGTCTAAAATTTCAAAATCACCATGAGCTTAGGGTACCTATATCATTCGGCCAAGCCTATAGATTTGGGGAAAATTAATACAATTAATTTTTCATAAAATTGATCTCAAACAAACAATTTGATTAAATCATGCTCAAATCAAAAATACCCAAATTCAAGATTAAGAACCCTAATTCAATTTCAAGTTTAAATAGGCTTTAATACCATTGTTAGATTTCTAAGGACAATCCAAGATCATTTTAAGCAAAATTGAAGTGTGAATACGCAAAGAAGTAACGGAAATACTTACATTGAACGGATTGGATGTAGGTGTAGAGTTCAAAAATTCCACTATGAGAAGTTGTTCCAAGCTCCTCTCTTTGATGCATGTTGAAGCTCCAAGCTTGAAGTTTGAGATTCTAAACTCTAGGGAATGTTTCCCTATCACCTTTGTATGATGTAATGTGTACTAGCACTTGGAAAAATTTGCAATAAATTGCTTCATTTTCCTTCCTAAAATTCCTTCGTGGATTGATATTGTCTCATATCTTATAATCCGGAACTAATCATAAGGACTTTTATCATTTATGTGTATTCAAGTAATCTAATTACAAAATGATAAAATAGCAATTTCCATTGTCACATAGTTAATTTGTACAAAAACTACAATGTCTTTTACAAATAGTGACGCTATGGGTCATAATTGTCCAATAATCTCCCACTTGGCCTATAGCCAGTCACTCAAGTATATAATACCTGAACTATGTACATGTCGCTCAAACTTTTACTGAGGAATAACTTTCCTCAGTGGATCTGCAATGTTGTCATCTGATGCGACCTTCTCGATCTTCACATCACCATAATGTATTATCTCACGAATCAAATGGAAACATCAAAGAACATGCTTGGATCGTTGATGAGACCGCGGTTCCTTAGCCTGCGCTATAGCCCCGTTATTGTCACAATACAATGGAATGGGCTCTGCTGCTAATGGAACTACTCCTAATCCAATTAGGAATTTACGGATCCAAAATGCCTCTTTTACTGTTTCAGCTGCAGCAATATATTCCGCTTCTGTTGTTGAACCAGAAACAGTCTCTTTCTTGGAAAATTCCAGCTTACTACTATATTGTTCAAAAAAAATATGTACCCGGATTGCGACTTACAGTCGTCTTTATCGATTTGGAAACTTGCATCGGTAAACCCAGTTGCCTCAAGTTCTCCATCTCCATAGATTAAGAAAGCATCCTTAGTTCATCTAAGATATTTAAGGATATTCTTAACCGCCATCCAGTGACCATCACCTGGATCGGCCTGATAGCGACTACACATGCTCAAAGTATACGAGACATCAGGTCGCATACATATCATGGCATACGTGATCGATCCAACTACCGAAGTGAACGGGATCCGACTCATGTTGTCTCTCTCATCTTGAGTTTTAGGACACATGTCCTTAGATAGAGTGACGCCATGTGACACTGGCAACAGTCCACTCTTAGAATATTCCATGTTGAATCTTTTTAACACTTTGTCAATGTACGTGATTTGGGAGAGTCCAAGCAGCTTTCTAGATCTATCCATGTAGATATTTATTCCTAGAATAAATGCTGCTTCTCCCATATCATTCATATAGAATTTTAATGAAAGCTAAGCTTTCATCGATTGTAGCATGGGAATGTCATTGCCAACAAGCAATACATCATCAACATAAAGGACAATGAATGTCAGTGCTCTCCCACTAACCTTCTTATATACACAAGGATCATCCTCGTTTTGAATGAAATCATATTCTTTTATAATCTCATCAAAACGTTGGTTCCAAGAACGCGATGCTTGCTTCAATCCATAAATGTATCAATTTAACTTGCAAACCTTGTCTACATGTTTTGGTATGACAAAACCGTCAGGCTGTTGCATATAAACATCCTCTAAAAGGTTTTCGTTAAGGAAAGCGGTTTTGAAGTCCATCTGCCATATCTCGTAATCAAAATATGCAGCAATATCAAGCATTATCCGAATGGATTTAATCATGGCAACAGGTGAAAAAGTTTCATCGTAATCGACACCATGTCATTGAAGATACCCTTTCGTTACAAGCCTAGCTTTGTACGTTTGTCTGTTGCCATCCATGTCGGTCTTCTTCTTAAAGACCCATTTGTGACCAATAGGCTTTACACCTTCTGGTGCATCAACCAATGTCAAAACTTGGTTGGTGTACATGGAATCCATTTCGGACTTCATGGCATCTTGCCATAAAACGGAGTCGATAACTTCTATCGCTTTGTCATACGTAGCCGGTTCATCTTCCTCAATAAGATTAATATCCACATGAGGTGAGATCAGAAACCCATACCTCTTAGGTTATTTTCTGACTCTCTCTGATCTACGTGGTTCTTGTGTATTCGAAGATTGTGGTACAATCACATCCCTGATGAACTGTTCATGTTCCGTTAAGGAATCGGTGCCAGGAACAGTATCACTCCGATTTTCATCGAGTTCTACTTTCCTCCCACTAACCACTGCATTTATGAATTCCTTCTCAAGGAAAACCGCATGTAGAGCAACAAATACTTTGTTCTCTTGTGGGTTGTAGAAGTAATATCCTTTGGTTTCCGTAGGATAACCTAAAAATAGACACTTATCCGATTTGGGTTCAAGTTTGGTACCATCCAAATGTTTAACGTATGCCCAGCAACCCAAAATCTTCAGGAATGAGAAACCCGGTTTCTTTCCTGTCCATATTTCATATGGAGTCTGTTGAACAGACTTTGACGGAACCTTATTCAAAATAAGTACTGCACTGTTCAATGCATATCCCCAGAAGGAAATAGGTAGTTATGTGCGACTCAACATCGACCTTACCATGTCTAACAAAGTTCAGTTTCTCCGTTCGGACACACTGTTTAATTATGGTGTTCCAGGAGGAGTCCACTGTGAAAGAATACCATACTCTTTCAAGTAATCAAGAAACTCATTGCTTAAGTATTATCCTCCACGGTCCGACCGTAATGTTTTAATACTTTTGCCGGTCTGTTTTTCTACTTCGTGTCGAAACTCTTTGAATTTCTCAAAAGTTTTCGACTTGTAACTTATAAGATACACATAACCAGAACGCGATATATTATCCGTAAAGGTTACGAAGTTTTCATATCCACCTCTAGCTTGGCTAGACATGGGCCCACATACGTCACTATGAATGAGGGTTAATAGTTCGGTGGCATATGCACCTTTACCGTTAAAAGGTGTTTTAGACATTTTACCTAATAAACAAGATTCGCAGACGTCATATGAATTTGGATCAAATCCGTCCAAGTACCTACTCTTCGAAAGTGTGGATATGCGAGTCTTGTTAATATGTCCCAGACGATAATGCCACATATAAGTTTCATTTTTGTTACCTAATTTAAGTCTTTTGTTTGTTACATTATATGTTTGAGATTGATTTATATTCAAAATATAAAGACCATTATTCACATCAGCACTGCATATCTCCACATCATTTTTAACATAAAACACCCAGTGTTTCTAAAAACAAAAGTATACCCACATTGGGCAAATAAAGATACAAATATAATAATCCTAGTCAAACTAGGTACATAATAACAGTCTGATAAGTTAGTACATGCCCCGAGGGTAGTTCCAAAATATAAGTTCCTACAGCCAAAACAGCGACCCTGGTCCCGTTTCCAACTCGTAGATCAATCTGCCCTGAGGATAGTCTCCTGCTAATCTGTAGATCATGCACATCAGTACATATATGAGTACCACAACCAGAATCAAAAATCCAATTTTTAAAACTAGAAGTAGACATGTTTATTTCTATAACAAACATACATGAAGCCGGTGCCTTGCCCGCTTTGATTTCCTTCATGTGCGCCTTGTACTCACGGCAGTCACGCTTCCAGTGACCTCGTTTGCCACAGTGCAGGCAAACATCTTGGGATTTGTCATTTGCCTTCCCAGAAGACTTTGACGATTTGGCCTAACCCTTTTTCTTCTTCTTCTTCTTCTTCTTCACACCTTCAATAGCTTTCGGCCAAGCCTTGGGAGACTGAGATGTTGAAGTGAAGTGTGCCTCGCACTTTTTTCCCTTCAATAGCTCTTTTTCTGCTTCACGCAGCATTTCCATAAGATCTCCAAAAGTATGGTCTTGGTTCATCATATTGTAGTTCATGATGAACCCTCTACAGCTGTCAGGAAGAGACTGCAAGATCAAATCTATAGAAGTCTCTGTTGGTTTTTCTAAGGTCCCAAGATCAAATCAAGACATGAAAACATGCGTGAATACACCAATGAAGATAGCGGAATACTTACATTGATCGGTTATGTCGATTTGAAGACGAATCAAGGCCAAAAACGTACTGCCTTGCTCACGCCACTGCAACCAGTCCATGCTCACTGTCTTGGCAGTTTCGGGTCTCAAAACGAAGCTCCAAACTCCATCGGATGAGTCCCGCCTCATGGGTGAACCTCCCTACCACCTTCGCAAGACTCGTAGTGTGCTAGCACTTGAATTTTCACCATGAAAATCCAACCCTTGCTTCCCTTTAGTGTCACGTTTTTCTGGTTCAAAACCAGTCCCAAAATTCTGTTTGGGCGTGAGAGGAAGAGGAGAATGTGAGAGAAGAAGTTTTGTATTAAGTTAAAATGATTTACCAAAAATCAATTTATATTATGCCATAATTTTCATTAAAAATAATAAAATTATGACACATAACATGCAATGGCTTAGAGTGTCAAACACTCAAACTCCATGCAATGACATTGAGTGCAATGTACACAATCTACATGCAAAGCATTAGATTGACATGTGTCATGTGGGCCCCACACGTTTCCAAATGAAAGTGGGCCCACGTGCACTCACGCGTTCGGGTTCGATATTTCCGAAATACCGAGCTTACGTCGCGACGTTAATTCAATCGAATAATTGCGGCTACCGAAATTATTATTTACGTCGCTAACGAATTAATTCTAAATTAACTCGTTTGCCCGAATTAAAATCTAATTTTAATTCCGCGTCGAAATCTAATTTCGTCTAATATATCGAATATATTAATACATCGATTAATTCCGAATTAATCGTTCTCTCTCTTTAGACGACATTTTATCCCAGATAAAATATCTCCGTTATTAATCCTAGATTAATTTTCTCTCTCTTCTGTATAATCCCAGATTATTCAAGAGTGCGAGTTGTGCGTCATCGGTGGATTATCGGGAAGCGACCCATGAGATCCCCGGATAATCTGGCAGTAAATACGGTCGTCGGAGTATCCGAATCACGTACGTACCAAGTACTACGTTCTACCGATTTACGAGACAAGGTCGACTCCTAGCAAAGCACCAAGTCTACCCAATTCTCCGGACATATCCATTTAAGAATATTTAGATCTGTATCAAGCGTAGTATACTAATGTATTGTGCATATCGGCCCAGTATCGGATAATCACGTGCTAGGGCTGGGGCTGGATAAGTGTCTGCCCCGTCCGAAACACATATCGGATGTCTGGTAACTAGTCTCTATAATCGGATATTCATGACCTGGTCATAATATCACGATTGGATGCGCATCACTTTAAGAGCACTAATACCGTATCCTGCGTGACATCATCTCCATTATGACTGGAGTGACACTTCCGTCTTGACATCACATCCAATACATTACGATTCTCAATATACCCGGCATTGGCGTACACAGAACCGGTTACAGTCCTAGACGACCTCAACTAAAGTATATCGATTGTCGTAAGCATTAGCGATGTAAGTCTCAGGTTAAGACTATACACACCTACCTTGATTTCGGCCTCCCATATACACATCGTCATAATACCAATGGGATTCCGAGGGGTCTATCCAGAGCGAAGCTGTTTCCCGTACCATCGGTGAAACACGACCTCCTATCGCACTTGCATAAGTATCCAATACTTATATATATGAGAACTATGTCGTTGTGCCCTCACAACGCGCACAAGTGCAATACTAGCCTATTCCGCATTATCGATGTCCAGTCTCGATAATACTACGGCTAGGGATATTTAATGATTAATCCTTCGTGGACTGATACTGTCTCATATCATCTCAATCCAGGACTAATCATAGGGACCTCTCTTCATTTATATATCTATGGTGATCTAATCACAAATGATGAGAGTGCAATTTCCTTATTACATAGTTAATTTGCTACAACAACACAATGATCTGTGCAAATAGTGACGCTATGGGTCATATTATCCAACAATCTCCCACTTGGCACATAGCCTGTCACTCGAGTGTCCTACACCCGAACTATGTAAGGTTCGCTCAAATTGCTGAGGAAAGGTTTTCGTCAGCGGATTTGTAAGATTATCGTCTGACGCAATTTACACGATCATCACATCGCCACGATGTATGATCCGAACGAATCAGATGATATAGAAGTATATATCTGATCGTCGATGAGACCTTTAATTCCTTAGCTGTGCTGACGCCTAGCTCAGCTGCTAACAGAACTATATCTAATCTAATTAGATTTATTTTTGATCCAAATGGCTTCTATTGCTGCCTCAGCTGCAGCAATAATCCGCATTTGTTGTTTATTCGGCAACAGTTATCTTGCTTGGAAGATTTCCAGCTCAATGTCCCGTTATTCAAACTTTATAGTACCGCAGAGTATTTAATCGTTTGGAAACTTGCTGCAGTGATCCCAGTCACTTCAAGTTCTCCTTCTCCATAGTAAAAGATAGCATCTTTAGTTCTCAGAGATACTAACAGATGTTCTTAACTTCAATCCAGTGACTATCACTTGGATTGACCCGATTGTGACTCCATATGCTCGAAGCGGTATGAGACACCAATACTAGTACTTTTTAAATGTACAATTTCCCAGAGAGTGTTTAACAACTCCAAATCTATCCCAGTAGATCTTTATTCCTGAATAAAGGTTGTTACTCCCCAGAATTCTACGGAGAATGTCTATGAAAGAATATCTATGAAAGCCAAGCTTTCACCAATTGCTATATGGGAATTTCACTGTCAGTGCGCTCTCCCACTAACCTCCTTATTACACAAGAATTATTTCGTTTTGAGTCAAATCATAAACCATTATGATTATTTCAAAACGTCAGTTCCAAGAACCTTATGCTTGCATTGATCCAAACATGGATCGAATAACCCGCAAACCTTGTTTGTCGGTTATACAAAATCGTCAGGATGTTGTAAACATCCTCCAAAAGGTTTCCTTTTCAGGAAAGCGATTTTGATTTGTAACTGACATATTTCATAAATGAAATATACAGTTATCAACAAGCATCTTCAAAATGGATTTACCATGGCAACAGGTAAAAGGTTGAACCGTTATTAACACAATATTGATAACGATACCTTCCGTCAAAACCTTAGGTTTGCACGTTGGTATGTTGCCTTCCATGTATGTCTTCCTTGAAGACGTTTAATGTACCATAGGCACAACGCCTTGTGGTACAACAACTAGTATCCAAAATAGTTGTTATACATGGAATCCATTTCGGACTCATGGCACTTTGCCATAACGGGAGTCGATACCTCGTATCACTTTAACATAACGTAGTCGGATGGTAACCTCCATAAGATTGACATCTTTATGAGGTTAGATCAGAAACCCATACCCTAGGTTGTTTTCTGACTCTATCCGATCTACTAGTTTCTTGTGTATTTGAAGATTAATGGTATAGTTTCATCATAGATGAACTGTTTGTGTTCCATTACGGACTTCGTGCCTAGAACAGTATTACTCCGATTTTCATCGAGTATCACTATCCTCCCACTAACCACTGCATATCGGTATTCCTCTCAGGAAA